>FXXK01001531.1:140882-152680 GCA_900184695.1 Betula pendula | reverse complement strand
GGTTAAAAGATTATGCTCTCACCCAGTTGATCTATTTCCTTCTCTTCTGTTTCATTTTGAATTATCTAAGTCTCTTTAGGGCAGAGCATACTCATGTAACGAAATTTTGTGTAAGACTTGGACAACGTATAACACCACCAGCACATTCAATTAAAGACTTTTACTATTGAAAGTAATGCCAGAGGGAGGACTCAAGTTTTATTTCAGTTATCTAAAAAATGATGTGACTTCTAAAATCACTATTAAACTTTTGATAATTGACTATTAAATTTTGATTTAATAATAATTTTAACAGTCACATTATTTTTTTAGAGGACATGGGTTCTATCTCTAGCATTACTCACTATTGAGATGTTCGCATAAACGATTAGATCAATTCTTTACCAGAAACATTCATGCTTAGAGTTACCAATGTGGTTTTTTGTTTTTTTAATGACTGAGAACTTCTCTAAGGTAGGGCCATGCATTTCGTGTACTCACTCCTTTCAAGTAAATTTAGAATAAATACCTCTCATCCATCTCAGCATAAACCGATGGAGTTGCGGGCTTTGCTCGAAAGGCAAGCTTCAAAAGACAGTTTGCATCATTGAGTTTCGAACTTGAGAATATTCAAGAGTACTCAAAGTCTCAACCTTCTATCAACTTGACCAACCCCTTGAAGTTACAATGTGACTTTTGTAGTTGAGAAAGTGTTTATTTACATTTGGCATCAATTTCACATATTATCTTTACCATGATTCTTTTTTTTTTTTGTGTGAGCTTTAATTCCTAAGTCGTTCAATACAAAGAACTCTACCCATGTAGGTTGAAAGGTTAATGATTAAATCGAATTGAGGGTGTTATAGTACAAATCAAAACCTGGAAAGATGCAAAAAAAAAAAAAAAAAAAGGAAACAGCCAACTGGATGAACCAGTTTTAAAAGGGTACCACCTCATCTTAAAAACCTTCTCTCTACATAAGAAAAATCAAAATCTTATCGATCCTAGCTAGGAGGGTAAAGTGTGCAGAAGAGATTCAGATTGGACATGAAGAGCTTGTGTCTTCTTTCCCAATTTGGGAAGGTTCTTCCATCATATGCTTAATTTTCAACGTTCCTTTATTATGAAAGCATAAAATTGGGTGAAATCTCTCTCTAAAATTCTCATCAATGCCAACAAAAGTCCCCAGCATTCGATCAAGCTCAACCATCTTTTTCATTTCTTTTTGTTTTTTGTTTTTTTGGTTAACAGTAGTAGCAGTAACACAATTAAAGAAAACCCTAATAAAGCTTAAGCGACCTCTCTCTCTTTCTCTGCCCTTTTTGTTGTCTTTTTGTCTCATTCTAGAATTCTGTGTCTATACAAAGCCATCCAACACTTCAAAAGGACTGCCTCACAGAACAAGCAACGGCTTGCGCCCAATGCCTCAACTTGGTTTTTACTTGTTGAGGATCATCCCCTGCAATCCACGAAAAAGAAAACATTAATCAACAAAAACATGAATCTTAGTCAATTTAGGAACAGAGCTACTTATGCTTCCTTACTTAAATTCACTCCACAATAATTTTTATTGTTCTTTCCTTATACTATTTAAATATTATTTCAAATCAATATTAGCTTTAATCAATATTAGCTTTAAGAATCAAAGAGAAAAACCCCAGCTTTTTATTTTACTTATTAGCTTTAAGAAAACTCCCTTTTCCTCTCTTTGTGCGGAAAATGCTTTAACAATTGTTAATATGTCTTCAAAAACTTGATAATATATCTTGAGGTTTCATGAAAGTAAATTTTAGTGTATGAAAAATAATTTTTTTCTTTCTAAACTACTTTGCCTAACATTTCTTACTTGGGGATCTCAATTAAAGGATTAGCATTTTTAAATTTTGTTGTGATCTCATTTGTTGCTAATGTGGAATTAGTAAACACTTGGCATTTAGAAAACTTGAGTAGAATGAAATCATTGTGTCTTACTTTATGACATTTCATCATCCTGCGGATAGGAGACTGCTATCATCCTCCCTCGTATCCACGACGTCACTCGGTGCTCAGTTTCCTACAGTCCTTTTCTCTACAACGATTCACTTGCAGTTTCATGTGTCGTCATCATCAAAACCGAGTAATGCTCTGAACTATTTTTTTATTCTCTTTTTATTATTTTAAAGTTGATTTAGCTTTTAAAATTATTATTAGATCAAAATCTAATAATAATTCATCTCAAATCCAATTATACTTTTATGAGCCACATCAACTTTGAGAAGATGAAAAAATAGTCTCTAGCCATAATTACTCTGGTTGAGCATGGTGTTAGAGCATCTAAATGGCTCACATATTGAACTTTCATGTACGTGCATATTGAATCATTGAAATAAGTTAACCTACAAATTTGAGTTTTGATAGTGTATCGGTCGTGTTTCGACGGAGGTCCAACAAAGTTCAGCGATTTGAGAATGAGAAATTCAAATTCGAAAATGATTTACGGTTTTTTTTTTGTTTAAAAAAATTATGAAAATTAAAGAAGGTTTTTTTTTTTTNTTTTTTTTTTTTTTTTTTTTGTAGTAGTTGTAGTAGTAGTCAAACTAAAAATGTTTTTGATTACTATTATTATTTTTTGTCACATTAAACAACATAAAAAATATAAAAATTAATTCTTAAAAATTATTTTATATCGAAACAAAAAGAACCTAATTAAACAGTAATTTAAACGAGGCACGTAGACTTATCCTACTATAAACTGAGGACTGAATGAAGGATAGCAGGTGGCAACATCCAAAAATATGCAGGCCATAGTGGAATTATCACGATCAAGTAAGACAAAATGATTTAATCATGAGTGATCAGAGCGAAATCATTCTTGTCTCACCTAATCCACTCTTTCCAGCTTCGATCAATTTTCATTCCAAGGTTGGGGTTTGGTTTTGGTTTGGTGGAAAAATTAGCTAGTTTTGATGTATTAAAAATTGTTTTGATTTGATGGGAGAAGTGGTGGGGTTTGTAGTGGTATTAATTTATAGAGTGCCGCCGGGCCCCGCCTCCGGGGGTGGTGGTAAAATTAAATGGTAAAACTACATATCATTCGGAAGGTGTAAAGGAAGTTTTTTTTTTTTAAGAGTGCTAATGGTTTTAAACTGTTGTTTATTGTTTCTCAAATAAATGTAGCTTAGTCTCTTTTGAAAACTATCAATGAAAAAAGAAAAGAAAAAGAAAGGATGATTTGCTTTTTAGAAGAGTATGTTGATGGGTCTGCTTTTCATTGGTTTTCTTCTGTGTTTCTTAACAAAATTCAGGGCTCAACAGTCACGGACTGGACGCTTGCTGTGACCTTCAAAGCCTCATTCGGATAAATGCATGCAGTAATTGATTAGGAGGGTCCATGAGCCTGAGGGATATGATATGATATGTCACATGCATTTCATACTTGCATGAATAGGAGAAAACGTTGAACAGCATATGATGGAAGAACCTTCCCAAATTGGAAAAGAAGACACATAACCTGTTCTATCCTATCAGAATCTCTCCCTCACGTGAACGATTGAAAGTTTACCCAGCCTGTCAAGAGCTCCATTTGTCTTGTCAAGAGCTCATCATAACGTCTTCTTTATTTTTTATTTTTCTTCTTTCGTGAAACATCTCTTCCTCTTTTTTCTTTTCAGTTGCTTTTCAGTTTCCTTTTCTAAATTCAACCGGTGAGTCAGAAAGATGACTGTGAAGTGTGGACGACGTCGTTCACGTGTTCGGTGTCTGGTCCGGCACCTGTCACTATTCATACTTTGATGAATAAAGCATCGGTAAATGGTAATGGAAGAACCTTCTTAAAATGTAAAGAATTTAGCTTTGTTCAATAAAGTAGTAAGACGCAGAAACGTGTTCTTTTCTGTCTATTTCTCGAATAAATCTCTCACCAAAGCAAAGTGGGAAAGGTGTCATGCATCCCTCTGATCACGTGAACGATTGACAGTGTACCTAGTCTGACAACATCGGACAAATCGAACCAAAAATTGAATATGGTGATTCCGAGATTTTTTTGTTGTTACAGCACTATCGCGGCTTTTTTTAATTTTTTTTTTCCTCAGTAACATACGTTACTACTTTTTTACACCAATTTTCACGTTTTTAAGTTTGTTTTAAAATTACTATTGAATTAAAGATTCATCCATATTCTCATGCTGATTTTAAAAGCTATCTAAATATAGTATTATTAAATTTTTAATAAATGCAGGAAATCAAACTATCTTTTTCTTTCTAATCAAAGTAAAGTATTCCACCATCAACAATAACTTTATTTATCACTTTTTATATTATTTAAATATTAAGAAAAAGAGAGAAAAAATATAAAGTTATTTATAAGGAAAACTTCATGTACCTTCTTAAACTTCTAGCCCTTTTAACATGTTTTATAATCTTTAAAAACCCTTACTTTAGTATCTTAAACTTTTAATATTTATCACTTTAACCTTCAGAATTTTAAAACAACAAATTTTAAGAATTTTCATCAACATTCACCGTTAAATCTTCTCAAAATTTTCAAAATACTCATATATTTTTGTTAAAAAAAATATAAAAAAAAAACTCAAAGATTCAAGTGTGTATTTTTAAAATTCTGTTAAATCTTAACTAATTCTTAAATTCTTATATTTTTTTTTTATTTTTTTTTAAAAAAATGAAGAATATTTTGAAAATTTAGCATACCTCCATTGAAATTTTAGTGAAAAAAGTTAAAAGTTCATAATATTAAAATAAAAGTTTTTAAAAATTATAAGAAAAATGTCAAAAAAGGCTAAAAGTTCTATCTAAAATTTCAGTCCAAATAAATTAACAACAGCCCCAATACTTTTCCGTGACTTCTTGTAATAAGTCAAGTTATGTCGTTTACCCCCGATCCCTGAAATTCGCTTAAAAAAAGAGAACAAAAAACAAAAAAAACAAAAAACAAAACAAAAAAACAAAAAAACCGATATTCAACATTCACGTGGCACCTATTACTGCTACCGTGCCTGTCTATAAATCGGTTCCTTCGAGCATTCCTCCATGCTTATAATGCTATTAATTCTCTAAGAGAGCTCGACGTCCGGAGTCATTTTATGGAGCTCTCTTTGTATCCAATTAATTTATTTTGGATCAATTCATTTTGGATCTTGCTTTTTTAGAAAAAGTAAAGACATGTTTAGTACATAAAATAATTATTTTAAATAATAATATTTATTAAAAATAAAATAAGTAAAATGTATTAGCTTTAAAATAATAATTTAATAATTATGAGAGAATGATTATTCTTTCAATTAAAAAAATAGTCATTCTTTTTAAATTAAAAATAATAATTATTCTCTTGATTGAAGGAATAGTCATTTTTTATAATTATGAGAATACCTATTACAAAACTAATTTACTTCACTCATTTTATTTTTAATAAAAATTATTTTAAAAAATAATCATTTTACATATCTAACAATAGCTAAATAATTTAAAAAGAAAAGTCACTCCACGATTGGGGTTCCGTAGCCCCCGGCAATGTAATGACAAAGCAGGGATAAAAGGGAACCTAAAAAACTCTGAATAGTGTCTGAAGACTGCATTATTTATTTTAGAAAAATGACGAACTTGCCCAAATCGATATTTTTAAACAAATTAATAAAATCTTTCCCCAGAGAAAAAACTCACATCACAAGAAACAAGCCTAGTACTACTTTACAGCTCTTTCAAGTCCCTCTCTTTATTACAGTGACGACAAAAAATAATAGAGTATCTCTCTTCAATTTTTAATTACTTTATTTTCTTTTTCTTTTTCTTTTGTGAGTATTACTTTGAGTACCCTTTATATCCATCGGTCACATATATTTTCTTATATCTTCTCGCACCTTCTTCCTCCTTTTTTTATCTTCCATTTTCGTGAAACCTCAGAAATCGCCGCGGCAGTTCTGGCACAACACGCCATCTCTTCGCCTAATGCTATCTGACTTCTATTCTGCCACGGACAAGACAACTCTGTTTGGTTTCTTTATTGTTCATGGGTATGTTTTGCAATAGTTTTTACTATTTACTGGTTTTTACTATTCATCACTTTTCTTAAACAAAAAAAAAACATTCTTACTTTTTATATCACATCAATAATTTTTTAACAACCTTTTTTATTTTTTTATTACTATTAAAATAAAAAATTCTCTAAAAAACAAAAAATTTTACTTTTCCATAGAAAAAATTTACTTTTCCATAGAAAAAATTTACAACATTCCCCCTACTTTATATCACATCAAAAATCAACAACCCATAACCTATAACCCATAACCCATGTGAAACCTGCAATTGACGTTTAGTTTCAAACAAACAAATATCTGTTTATCGAATTAAAAAAAAAAAAGCAAAAAATAATTGGCATTCTGTCTTTTACCAGCTCGTGAAGAGACCTATCATCAATTCAGAGGTTAGGTGAAAAAAACTTAAGAAGGGTGTAGCAGCTGTCTTTTTAGCAGGTAAAAATTTAATGCCAATGTACGGTAACAATGTATGGAAACAAATGCGTCGTGATCTTTTGCTTGTTTCCAAAGGGCATCCCTGACTCACGCATAGGGTTCACATGCCTCCAACTTTCTACCATGCCCGTCTATAAATCAGCTTCTCCGCCTTTGAGGCTCTTCATCTCAATTACCTCCGACTTTCTTTTCTCACATTTTCACTATGTCTGTCTCATACACAAGATAAACCCCCTTCTCTCTTCTTCTTCTTCTTCTTCTTCTTCTTCTTCTTCTTTCTTTTGTTAATTAAAATTATGAATTTTTCGTGCTCTTTCCAGAGTTGTCACACACAACATAACCCACCACCCTTTCCGCATTTCGCTTGTTATCTGGTTGCTGTAACCCTAAGGTGATCCTATACCCTCTATAAATTTAGTATTGCGCTTTTGTTTTAAGCTGGAATTTTTTTTTTTTTATTCTAATCTCTCGTTTGTTCTGGTTCTGAAAATTATACCAATTATTTTATATTTTTAATCTGTGAAAAAAAGTTATATTTTATATTTAGACCGTTACGTTCAGAATAAAAGCAAGTTTATAATTTTATTTTTTCCGCTTCAAGTACAATAGATCGATTTTTTATTTTTTATTTTTATATTAACTTGTTTTTAGGATTTACTCTCTGGTCTTCCGATGTTTTGTTAGTGATTTTGCTTTGTCTTGTTCTTCTGATCATCTGTTTCTTATCACAAGAAGAATATAATATTTTCTATTATTTACTTGTACGACTATAACTTGTTTTTAAGACTCGTTTTAGTTTATTTTCTTACCAAATGTAAAGGTTGTTTGATTTTCTAATACATATAATTTTAAATTTGTGGCTTTTCCGTAATTTGTCATCTATATTTATTATGTGTGGTAAATTGATGTCTTGCGCCCGCTATTTAGTTTCAGTTTATGATGTCCTAATCGATATTCTTTTTTTTCTTTTGAGAAGAGAACCCTTAATGATTTTCTTTGGAAGACGCACTAAATTGTAATGTTATTTGAATAATTGTCACAATCTTTATTTATTTATTTTTTGATGCTTACTAAATGTCATTGTTATGGTCAGAATGAAATCAATCTTGTCTCTATTGTCTCGGATCGTCATCTTTGCATTGTCGCTGAATGTCAAACAGTGGCTATAAAACTTCAATATCTCGGTCAACCTCTCGAGTTCTTGTTGGCCCAACGTCTAATAAACGATGTCTGCCTTACAGGAAAAAAGGAGGAACTTAACTCTCAAGTACATCGAAGACAATAAAATTCTGAAAGAAATACATTATGATCCCACTACAAGAAAAAATGAGAAACTTAGAAAAAATGTGTCTTTCACATGTTAAAAGACACTTTATATTTATAATAATTGGTTGGAATTTTTTTTCTTTCTAAATTGATTCGGAGGAAATTTCTATTCTAATGTCACAATCTTCTTTTTGATATTTACTAAATTGTAAAGTTCTTATTAGTATTGATAAACTGTATCCAGAGGAATTTTGAACTATTCTATAATTGACTGTTACTAATCAAGAGATATTATTATTGTGAGACTCGTAATCAAACCGAATCGAGCCAAATATTGAAAAGACTAATTTGATGTTGGACTCTATTTAATTAAGCTCAACTCGAGCTCATTCTTATGTATTCAAACTTAGGATTGTTAACATCCAATTAACTTGAGCCCTGGATTCAAAATCAAACCAAATCAAGTCAAATATTTAATAATTAAACTCAACTTACTAAGAGTAGATGAAATATTCGAACTCATCATGAGTTTGACTGGAACTTAATTACTTATATTTGATTAAAATCAAGCTTGTTAAACATTTTATAATATAGTTTAATATAATTATGATTATAGTAAAAATCCTTGTATTTTGGAGTGAACCACATAATTCTTATGTGTTTCTCTCTCTTCTCCGTTGTATTTATTTTCCTTTTACTCCGTTATCAATGTCATTTTTCATTAATTCGGTTATAAATTTCTTCAAAACATTCAATTAGCTAGAGCTTGGTTTGCTTTATTAGCCAATTTGATCTCAAGCTCAAAAGTATATTCAAGTTAATGGACACCTTAAATATCAAGGACACCCCTTCCCCTCCCTCTTCATGATGCTATCACCACATAGCTAGGCAATTCGTTCACTTTCTAGAAATGGCAGTAATCTATTTAAAAGAACATTAAAAATAAAAATAATAATTTCTTGCAATTTACTTAAATTTTGTATCAGTGTATTTAATTAGCATTATTTTTGGATTTGAGAGCCCCAAGTAAGACATGTTAAGAAAATAAGAAAATAACATTATGCAACGTAGTTTAGAAAAAATAAATTATTTTTCATACACTAATATCCGCGTTCATGAAACCTCAAGATAAATTATCAAGTTTTCGAAGACATATTAACTATTGTTGAAGCATTTTCCGCACAAAGAGAGGAAAAGGGAGTTTTCTTAATGCTAATAAGTAAAATAAAAAGCTTAGTTGGTTTGGTGGTAGAGCTAGCATTTCCGGCATATGCTCTTAAATGGTGCCCATATTGAATAAATGACAAGTTTAATAAACATATAAACTCTGGCAAATTAATAAATAAGAAGTTTAAATTTGAAAACTGATTAATAGTTTTAAAAAAATAAAAAAACATTTTACAAAAATTAGAGAAGTTTTTTTTCGGTCAAATTAAAAATATTTTGGTCAATTATTATTATTTTTCGTCACATTAAAAATCAAAAATATAAAAATTATTTTATACCCAAATAAACAGAGCCTAAATAAGAATTTAAAAGAGGCAAGTAGACTTATCCTACTATAAACTGAAACATGCCATGGTGGAATTTTCGCGATAGGGTAAGACAGAATAATTTGATTCTAATCATGACAGATCAGAACGAAATCATTCTTGTCTCACCTAATCAACTCTTTCCAGCTTGGGGTATATAATTTTCATTTCAAGGTTGGTTTGTTTTCAGCTTGGTGGAAAAATGAGTTTTGATGTATGATATTTGTTTTGAGTTGATGGGAGAATTGGTTTGGAGTGGTATTTATAGAGTGCAGGGGGATGGGGGGTTTGGGTCCGTGAGGGATATGATATGAGTCTAACCTCCATGCTAGCTCCATAACACGCCAAGAAACTTCCCTATGGGGTTTTGGGTTGATGGGAAAATCGTTCACGTGATCGATCGAGAGGACAGTGTGCAGATACCTTTTCATGATCTTGCTTTGGCCGTAGATGTCCGCCAGTACTCCTCCACTTGTCACCTTTTCATGCTTTCATGAATAAAGAAAACGTTGAAAATTAAGCATATGATGGAAGAACCTTCCCAAATTGGGAAAGAAGACACAAGCTCTTCTGTCCAATCTGAATCTCTTCTGCACACTTACCCTCCTAGCTAGGATCGATAAGATTTGGATTTTTCTTATGTAGAGAGAAGGTTTTTAAGATGAGTGGTACCCTTTAAACTGGTTCATCCAGTTGGCTGTTTCCTTCTTTTTTTTTTTTTGCATCTTTCCAGGTTTTGATTGTACTATAACACCCTCAATTCGATTTAATCATTAACCTTTCAACCTACATGGGTAGAGTTCTTTGTATTGAACGACTTAGAGCATTCCAGCCAGCTTTTCTGTCATTTTTCCTAAATTTTCCTAAATTTAGGGAACCAAACTACTTTTTACTTCCCTATTTAAAAACACCCACAATAGATCCCAACAAATTCCCTATATCTTTTAAATAATACTTTTTACTTTTAAATATTATTATTATTATTATTTTTCCAGATTTCTTCTTCTTCCCCGATCTGCCGGCTCTCTCCCTCCGTTGCTCTCTCGCCTCTATCTCTGTTTCTCTCACTCCCTCACCTGAGCCTTTTTCTGAAATCTTCTGTTCAGTTACCGAATATACATTACCACGTCATCGACGGCGTCGACGATCAGACGGGGGAGAGCTTCTGACGGCGTCGACAATCGTGGTGGCTCTCCTCCTCTGTCTCGTCTCTCTCTCTCTCTCTCTCTCTCATCCATCTTTCTCTCTCGTCTCTTTCTCTCACTCAACAACTATTTTCCTGTGATTTTCTTGGGAGCCAACCAGTGCGCTGAAGGTCATCAATGGCATGGTATCTGACGGCGTCGACGATCAGACGGGGGAGAGCTCCTACGATCTCGATCAGCGTGCGACGACGACGCTAGGGTTTCGGACCTGTCCAAGAAGATCGAGTCCCTGGAGATCGAGAAGCTACAAACTCGTCTACGGCAGAACACAGACCAAAGAAGCGAATCAAGAACGGCCGAAGAAGAAGAAGGAAACCATGGTGTCTGCGTAGAAAAAAAGAAAAGGAGTCCATAGAGAAGCCATGAGGAGGAGAGAGAGAGTTATTTTTTATTAATATAATAAAGCATGGAATGCTACAGTGCAACCCAATGCATTGGGTGCACTGTAGCGTTCCTAAGGTTATAGGGAACCAATAGGGCTTCTGCTGTAGAGGACTTTTTGTGATTTTTTTGGACCTTTTTCCTAAATTTAAGGAAGGGAACGACATATAGGGCTTCTGGCTGCCTGTGAATGCTCTTAGAATTAAGAGCTCACAAAAAAAAAAAGAATCAATGGTAAAGATATACGTGAAATTGATGCCAAAATGTAAATAAACATTTCTCAACTACAAAAAGTCACATTGTAACTTCAAGGGGTTGGTCAAGTTGATAGAAGGTTGAGACTTTGAGTACTCTTCATATTCTCAAGTTCGAAACTCAATGAGTGCAAACTGTCTTTTGAAGCTTGCCTTTCGAGCAAAGCCCGCAACTCCATCGGTTTATGCTGAGATGGATGAGAGGTATTAATTCTAAATTTACTTGAAAGGAGTGAGTACACGAAATGCATGGCCCTACCTTAGAGAAGTTCTCAGTCATTAAAAAAACAAAAAAACCACATTGTAACTCTAAGCATGAAGGTGTTTCTGGTAAAGAATTGATCTAATCGTTTATGCGAACATCTCAATAGTGAGTAATGCTAGAGATAGAACCCATGTCCTCTAAAAAAATAATGTGACTGTTAAAATTATTATTAGATCAAAATTTAATAGTCAATTATCAAAAGTTTAATAGTGATTTTAGAAGTCACATCATTTTTTAGATAACTGAAATAAAACTTGAGTCCTCCCTCTGGCATTACTTTTCAATAGTAGAAGTCTTTAATTGAATGTGCTGGTGGTGTTATACGTGTCCAAGTCTTACACAAAATTTCGTTACATGAGTATGCTCTGCCCTAAAGAGACTTAGATAATTCAAAATGAAACAGAAGAGAAGGAAAAATAGATCAACTGGGTGAGAGCATAATCTTTCTAACC
>FXXK01001531.1:26376-140607 GCA_900184695.1 Betula pendula | reverse complement strand
AAAGTTCTCATCAATGCCAATAAAAGTCCCCAGCATTCGATCAAGCTCAACCATCTTTTTCATTTCTTTTTGTTTTTTGTTTTTTTGGTTAACAGTAGTAGCAGTAACACAATTAAAGAAAACCCTAATAAAGCTTAAGCGACCTCTCTCTCTTTCTCTGCCCTTTTTGTTGTCTTTTTGTCTCATTCTAGAATTCTGTGTCTATACAAAGCCATCCAACACTTCAAAAGGACTGCCTCACAGAACAAGCAACGGCTTGCGCCCAATGCCTCAACTTGGTTTTTACTTGTTGAGGATCATCCCCTGCAATCCACGAAAAAGAAAACATTAATCAACAAAAACATGAATCTTAGTCAATTTAGGAACAGAGCTACTTTTGCTTGGGTACTTAAATTTACTCCACAATAATTTTTATTGTTATTTCTTTATACTTTTTAAATATTATTTCAAATCAATATTAAGAAAAAGAAAGCTTTAAATAAAATACTTGACTAGCATCATAGCTTTCTTTTGGTTTAGGGAAGGGAAGAGAAGGAGAATCTGCTTGGGTAAGTTTTTGAAAAAATTTCATTCATTTAAAGAGGAGATTTAGACAGTCGAAACGTTTCTTCTTTTAACCAATGTTATAAAAGAACTTGGGTAATTAATATCTTTTTTTATTCTTTAACTTGGGTAATTAATATATAGATTGAAGTGCCGACTGTAATATAGAAACTTTACCTGGACTACATATCTTCCACGAATCGGAATCACTCCTTGGGCTCTCGAAAGATGAAGACCGTCCCCCAAGAGACGATGTTGAGTTACGGCTCTGCGGCGTCGATACGGGACTCGTTGACAGTTGTCGATTCACGGCAAAGTAAAGGTCGAGAGCTGGCAAAGTGCTGCATAGTCTCTGACCATCTTCCTCGTTAAACCCGAACCCAAGCTCTATGCACCCTTTGAGCTCATGCAAGTCTTCGTCCGTCAAGTCATCGGAATCGTTATGAATGCCGTTTTTCTTGCGCTCCTGTCGGAGAATTTGACGGCGCCGCCTCTCCCATGCAATGTCGCGCGGGGTCTCGCACATGGAAAGCTGCTTCGACAAGCGCTTGCTGCTCTTCCAAGGAGGCGGCGTCAGCAGCATTTGCTGCAGCTCTTCCTCCTCTGACCCGCACAACGACGGCGACGATGACGACGACGATATTCTCTTCGACCGTTGCTCACCCTCCATTTTCTTCTTTTTTTAAAAAAAAATTATGTGCAAGATGATTCTTTTGGTGGCTGGGGCAGCGACTGAGCCGCCCCGACAGCCAAGCTTTACGTCCGACGGTGTTGGATGGGGGTGGGGGAATTTTCTTGTTGATGGGAAGTCGCCAGCCCAACCGGCTCAACCAGGAGGCGCTGTTGAGGGCTTTAATGGAGATTCACGCCCATCCATGGGATTCCTGTTAACGTTGTACCATTCGTTTGCAACGGTCAGCAGCAATCCCTTCGTTAATTTTAGGGGGGTGGTAGTTAATTTTTAGGGGGATTTGTTCTGTTTGTTTGGAGGGTTCAGCTGCATTCCAGTTAAAACATTTCTAAGTAGAGTAATGCTGTGAGTCCCGATTTTTCAGAAAATGGTTATAAGAGTTGAGAGTTGACAGTTATTATGCCGTTTGAATTTCCAGTACATTTGGGTTGTGAAACACATACTAGAAACTATCACGTATTAATTTCAGGTAGCAAAATTCTATATTTATATATTAGTTGCATGTTATTTCATTTTTCGCTAAATTAAGGATATTTTGTTCTGATCCAACACTCAGAATCATCGTATCCGTTAAAAAAGCACCACATATCCTCGGATGAGTACGAGGAAAAAAGGAAAAAGAAAAAAAAAAAAGCAGTATATTAACAATTACATTTAGTAACCACAAAAAAAGATTGCGACAAATTATTCAGAGAACAATTACAATTTAGTTACATATGTGTCTTCCTAAGAATATAAAGGAACACATTTGCAGCTATAAATTACTTAAAATGTGGCCAGTAGCCACAGCCATGCACGATATTTTTGTACACAAACTACTTAGAGAAGTGTTACAATTTAGTCTCTAAAACAAAAACCCCAGCCCAAAGATCTCCGCCACATTGCTCGGTGGAGTTTCAAAGTTTCATGCGGAAAATCTTCGGATGCTCATCGGTTTCGGCTGGAAGAGCCGTCTCAACTAGTCGGTCCCGGAGTGAAGAGAACTAGAGATGAGCCTGTAAAATGATGACTTTGAACAATAGAAGAACTGAGAAATCATACATCATATTCCAAGTTCTCACTCCTTTCCTTTTTTTTTTTCCCCAAAAAACAAAAAAGAAAAAGAAAAAGAAAAAAAAGTGCTCACTCCTAAACAAGGTAATGAAAATCATGATTAGATGATATAATAGAGAAAAATAATGCACGTACTCTCAAGTACTCACTCCCTAACGTAGTATTAAAAATCACTTTATAATGAAATAAAATTTTAAGAGTTCATTGTATTTCTCTGAACCTCATTAACTAATTCATAGAAGAAAAATGTTATTTTGTATTTTGTTTTCATCCATATTTTATTTATTTATTTTTTAAAAAATCAACTATTAGATCTATAGAACTCATATAGTTGATGGTGTGAATCCTAGAGATTTGATAACTGATTTTTTAAAAATAAGATGAATAGAAGATAGATGAAAAAAATACAAAATAGCAAATCTCGTATTCAAAACAACCCTTTTCCCACTTTACAATAAACTTTTTAGATATTCATATTCATCAATAAATGTTTGAAATAACAAATTCTACGATGTCATATGTAATGAAATCATGACATAATCCAAGTTACAATGTCTGTTTTTCCATTACAATACGTTGAGGCTCTCACTTCTGCAATCATATGAACTATCAAATTGTAAAACAATGAATGGTTTGATTTCATCCAAATAATTAAAAAGAAAAAGAAAAGGAAAAAAGTGCAAACATCAATGTCTCCGATGGATCAAACATTCACAATGAACTTTTTAAAATTTTTCTAAATTTAATTATAAAAATATACTTTAGTTAATTTAGTTACCTACTTTTTCAAACCACTATATATCAAACTCTCTAAATATTTCTCTACTCTATTTAAATATACTATATATTTTATTGATGAAATCAACTTTTAGACTTTTTGAATTCAAAAATATAGTTTGGTTAAAAGGAAATAAGAAAAAGTATTAGAGAGAAAGAACATTAAAAAAATTTGACATTCATTTTTTAGCTCTTTAGATTTAAAGAGAGTCTCTTACTAATATTGAAGTTAATATTTGATATAGAATTTATTAAATAGTAGTTTTGTGTTTTATTAAAAATTTAGAGAAAAATTAAATTTAAAAAGCTAATTGTGCGTGCTCCATGGAAAGTACTCAAATTAAAATATAGGCTAAAATAATCAGAAGCTTCGATCTCTTATGACATGCAAAAGACATAAACAGTTTAAAGAAAACAGAGGGAAAAAATTTAAACAAAGCAAACTCTTCGCAAGTTTGCCACTAGTTAACCGGCCACTTATCATTTTAACTACGAATATGCAGTATAAAAAATGAAGAGCGCGCGTCTCGTTCTTCTTCTTCTTTTTCCTTTGCGTTACAGTTATTTCTCAGGCCTTATAGATCAAATCCTGTCACACGATAAATTACTGTTATCAGGATTCGATCTATAAAGGCCCAAGGAATAAAACTTTTTTTTTTTTTGACTATCCAAGGAATAAAACTTAGACGAGTAGGTTTTGCTGTACGTATGAAATGTTTTTTGATTTGCTGAGAGAAGTGGTGGGTTATCCTCCCCATAATCTTCAAAGAAAGACTCTTTCTGTGTATCTTTATATATTATTTACCCAAATAATTAAATTGTGTGAAAACTAAGCTGCCCGAGTTTTTTATACTGTGCAAGTGCGGAAGAAGATGGGTGCCTACGCGTGTATTTATAAAGAAAGAAAAATGCTTGTGCATTTTTTAGAGGTTTTTTTAAGAGTATTTCTAAAATGGTTTTTGATTTTTTAAATTAAATTGTGGTTCACCTCTTAATGAAAGGTGGGCCCCAATTTAATTAAAAACATTAAAAAAAATTTAGAATGACTCTTAAAAAGACTTCTAGAAGGTATTCTAGCAAACTCCAAACTACTAGTACAAGTGAGAGGATAGGTTTGATGGGGGAGGAAAGGTGGGATTGTGAAACCAGGGCGGTTTCGTAAAAAACGTTGTCGAGTTCTGATTGGTTGGAGGGACTGTAGTGACAGTCATTTACGAAGAGGATTGTTGTGTGTGTTGTACTTGTGCCACGGATTGTGTTTCTTCTGTGAGATTTTCTTGTGCTTCTTTAGCCGGTTATTGCCCGGGCGATGCTTAATTAACCGTGTGATATTTCGGAGCTTCTCATTAATGAATTAAGAAAAAAACTTCTTTATCACAGCAAGTAGAACGTTACAAAATAGTTACTAAAAAAAGATTCGGCCTGTGTGCTGTAGTTCACATTTGCTGTAAAAAATTTCGAGGGTCCAGATTTAACTAGAGTAAATGTTGTCGTTTTTAACTGAAGGATAGTATGAAGCAAACGTTTATTGTGTTTGGTGTTCATTTGTTTGGTCTATCTTTGATTTTTTGATTTTTTGATTTTTTGATTTTTTTATTTTTTGCAAAAGTAATAAACCTCTTTTTTTTATTTGCAAAAAATTACAAAAAAAAAAAAAGACTAAATATAAATCAAAATAAATCAAAAAGATAGACACCAAATATTACTCTTTTTTTAAAAAAAAAAAAAAAATTGTATTACTCTTTCTTATGTGCGTTTCTTCTCACACAATTGATGGGTCAAAGTTTCTTCTCACAATTGCTCGTTTGTGTTTTCTTATGACACGTCAACGAGCACTAGACTAAACCTCACACAACTTCAACCTATTCTTTCCTAAAGCCATCCGTTAAGATAAAACGAAATTCATTTAGGGAAGGTGTTTTCTTTTAGAGTCTATTAAATTGATATCTTTTAAAAATCTGTGTTTTAGAGTAGGTGAGAATTATGTTCATTCTTTAAAATGCATATTATAATTAAGTTTTTTAAGAGTATTTTTATTCGGCTTTTTAAAGTAAAATTTTTTCTATTTTAAAAAATAAAAAATATATTTTGAGACATTTTGAAGCTTCAATCTAACTGCCCATTATAAGAAATTAGTGGGGAGCGTGTATAGTATAAATGTCGGAGAAAAAATCACTCTCTACTTTTCATTAAATAAATAAAAAATCATTAATTTTTGGTAGTTTTTGAGGTCTTTAATTAGTTTGAGTGGAAATTACAAATTGGGTGTTAGTTTGAGATAAAGATTCTCTATAATTTTTTTGAAAATATAAATTTTCAAATTACTTAAATTTAGACCTTTTTTACATTGAACGACTTAAAAAATGCTATCTATTAAAAATATGACATATTACTAATGATAATTTGATATATTTTTATCATGTTCTTATAATTTATGTCGTAAAAAAACTTTAAATTAAAAAATGCTACATTTTCATTATGTAGCATTTTTTAAATCATTCGAAACGGCCTAAATTTACTTAATTTAAAAATTTACATTTTAAAAAAAAGTTGTAGTAGATCTTAATCCGTTTGTTTGAAGGGGATATGTCTTTTTTCCTTATTTTTACATAATTGATATATTTGGTTTACCTCTTTCTTAAAAAACTGTCTGGTTTTTCATAAGTAACAAAATTGGTACCTATATTTTACAAAGTTATTAATTTGATACTTAATTCCATCTATTTGTCTGCTAAAAAATGTTGAAATTTTTATCACATATATAAAAAGTAATGTAAGATCAATAAAATATTACCACGTGTACTAAATAACATCTCAACTTGAGACCTAATAAAAAAGTTAAAAAAAAAAAAAAAACAGGTGGTGGAAACACACTTTCTCCTTCACGTGAAAACACACTCCTCACAGTACAAATTTGACTTGTATTTTATCGCATTCATGTATATGAGTAATAATTAGGTAAAAAAAAATTTTAAAAAAAAGTTGTAATATGCTCTTTTTTTTTTTTCTTGTTTTTTTTTAACCCTGAAGTTTGATGCTCTCTGCACGCGATGGGCGTCGGTCCCTCTACTTGTCCTTTTTTCGCATAATAATGAGTTCTTTGTTAAATAAAAATAATAAGCTTAATTAATGTTCCTTTCATTTCAAACAAGTCAAAACATTAATTAATAAATATTTTTTTTTTAAAAAAAAAAAGAAAAAACTTTAAAACCTTTTTCAATTATATATTCCATCATAAGATTATGTTAACTAAAATTTTAAATACACTTCATAGAAAAGTTTTCAAACACCACCATTAAAATTTTTGTCTATATTCTTAATTCAAGCCCTGTCAACAATGAAAAAAAAAAAAAAAGAAGAAAAAAAATGTCATCGTGAGGCTGAATACGTACCAACAGAATCAAAATCTGTCCTTTCTTATTTTACAACAGAATAATAGGAATCAAAAGCGTGTTCTTCCTCTGAGCTGAAAAAATCTGTCCTTTTGATTTTTTGTGGGCAAAGCCTATCCGGCAGTTGGAGCATTTGTTGCGTTGCAGATAGGCTTTTATTTTTGAAAAAAAATTTGTGCATTTTTTAGAGATCTTTTAAGAAGTTCTTTTAAAAAAAATTTTGATTATTTTAATCAAACTCCTTTATTTTTTGTATAATTGCATTTGACACACACACTGAATGCCTTTTATTTTTTGTTTTTCTCTAAAAAATTTTAACAAAATACAAACAGCTAAAAAGTAAAAATTATTTATTTATTAATGTTTTTTATCCACTTTTTTTTTTCTTTCCTTTCAACTAAATTTAATGTTCTTCAAATACAAAATTGAAAGTTTGTATTAAAAAATTAATAATTAAAATATCAAAAATAAATATTTTGAGAAATAACAGCCATTCGTAAAGATGCTCTTCTCCTGCTCTATAAATAAATACCACTCCACCAAAGCCCATCACCCACTTCTACTATCAAACCAAGACACATTTCTCGTCCAAGTTCACCGTAAGGTCCAAGGCATCACCAAACCAAACCCTAACCTCAAATTCCTGGAAAGAGTTGATTTGGTGAGACAAGATTGATTTCATTCTAATCACTCATGGTTAGGATGAAATCAATTTGTCTCACCTCATCGCAATAATTCCTTATTTCCTCTCTCTCTAGACTCTACACAGCATGAATCTCCTCTCTCTCTTTGGTTCTTTCACTCCCCTTCTCTCTCTCTCTCTCTCCCTGTCATGTCTTCCTCCTTTGTGGTGTGTTGTGTAGAACAACAGTGGGTATTTTGGCGTGTCGCCGAAGAGAGAAGGCTGGGGGAGCATGGTGGTGGGTTTAATGAATGAAAAAATTAATATTCGGTTAAAATAAAGAAATATTTAGAGAATTGAATGTTTAGTTTGTTTTATAGAAAAAGTGGATTTTTGTTCTCATCAAATTTAGTTTTTATTTGAGAAGGCTGATAGTGACTACTCCAACACTATTTCTTTGATTTTTTTTATTTTTTATTATATTGTCGTGTCGGTAAACAATACGGGTCGGATCGAGTCCGGCGGGTTTTTCTAGCGCTAAATTATTTAGTTTGTCATCGCAACCATTAACAGCAAAAGAATTCACCGAATCCAGCAGCTAAGCACGGCAGCGACTGAATTTGCGCACATTTACTGGTGTCTCTCTCTCTCTGTGCTCGGCAGTGGCGCACGTTAGCATGCATCAGACTTGTGCTTCAATCTCGGCTCATGTTAGCAACCTCCGCTACGCTTTTATCCCTCTCTCTTCACCTCGGCGCATGTTAGTAACCTTTCCAAGTCGGACTCCTTCCCAGCTTTATACCCACGCACTCTCTCTCTCGCTTTCTCCAGCATCTTCATTACCTGGTAATTTTATTTTGTCATTCTTCAACCTGAAACTATCTTATTTTTTTTATCATTTTATTATTATTATTATTATTATTATTATTATTATTATTATTATTATTATTATTTCGTTGTTCGTCGTCTTTTCTATTGCAGTCATGGTTAGATTCCGAAGCTGATTACGCCTTTATCTTTTTTATTACTCCATATTGATTATTGAGCTTTTAATCATTGGCTAGCTGTTTTAATTGTTTGGATTTCAATTGCTGTTTTGCCAATGCATGCTTGCTTAGGCTCTTATCTTTGTTGAACTTTTCATTTTAGATTGGGATTCTTATAATGGTTGGTGGCTAAATTTGTGATCAGGTGAATTGTGTAATAAACCAGACGAAGATAATTTTGAAAACTTTTGAATGGTTTTTTTTTTTTTTTTAATTGAATGGGGAAAAGGGTTATACAAGGGAGGGAACTTTTGAATGGTTGAAAATTATAGACAAGGTTGCTTCAACTCTCTGTTGCCAAATATGTTTCTTCTTGTAAACTGATACAAACTCTTCAGCAACACATGATACAAGATAATTTCCGTACAGACTACCCATCTACAGTTTCTACAGAATCATACTACAGAAAAACTGCAGAAAACTCATTGAAGTCAACTAAATCAGAACATCCATTTTAATATTCCAATTTTTACATAGCTCTTCATTTTCTAAACTCTTTTTTAAACTTCACTTTCCCCAAAATTCTCGTTTGAATTTCCCAGGAGATTTTTTCCAGCATCTGCTCCTCTGTTTTTGGTTGGCTTCCATGTTTAGTCTCATTCCAATTTCTCCAAATTTTATATATTGATGCGCTGAAAACTAGTCTACATATATTAGCCCTCAGTCCTTTTCTTCCATCCATGCATCCCTAGAGTTACAACATCATCCCAATCTAAAGGTGGATCAAGCAGATTACTTCTCCCCATCCCCTCCTTCCAAATTCTCGCACTATAACCACACTTGAAAAAGAGATGTTCCCTACTTTCTATACAATTTCTGCAAAACGCACATTGGACTTCACCCTTGTATCCCCATTTCAACAATCTGTCAACAGTTGTAAGACATTTTTTTATGGCTGACCACACAACAAACGCTTGCTTTAGAATGGCAAGTGGGAACCATATGATTTTCCACCAGTCAATTGTTGGCTTCTCGATCTGATTTCCTCCCATGTTTCAGCACTAGAGTATTGGCCTTTTTTTGAAATCACCCACGTTGGTTTATCCCCAACTCCCACCTTCACCTCCGATAATCTTCCTTGAATATCTATAAGATCAACTGATTCAGCAGGCCTCCAGCACCAGTTTTCCATTCCTCAAAACACTCGAAAGTCTGGCATCAAGTTACCGTGAACATCATAAATCACTCAAAATCCATATTTTTCAAAGAGAGCACAATCAGGATGCCAACGATCAAACCGCATGTGAATATCCTTTCCATCACCCACTTCAAACTTTATAAACTTCTTTGAACTTCCCTCATTTTTAAAATTTTCCTCCAACTCCATGTGCTGCTTTGAGAAACCCCTACTCTCCAAAAACCCCTACCTCTTAATAAATTTTCCTTGATCTTCTTAGGTAATATAAAGATAACTTATTTTTGTTCAATGGTTTTAATGATCTTCTTAGGCAATTGAAGTCTGCCCACAAAGGACGACTTCTTGGAGACCCAAGAATCGATTCTGCCATTAATTTAGTCTTGCTAATTTTGTCCAGCAAGACTGAACAATCTGCAGCACTTAACCTTGTAGAAATTGAAGGAACTCCTTGATAACAAACTAGAAAGTGTCCTTCTTTCCTCTGGGAACATTCCAACAACTGTTGCTTCATCTGTATTGAAACCCCAGAGCAGAACACGGTGCTTTTTTCTGGATTGGCTTTGAGACCCGACAGATTTGCAAACTCCTTAAACACTTTTTTAATGACATTTACAGAATTCAAGCTTGTTTCTGGAAAGATCAAAAAATCGTCTGCAAATTTCTTGTAAATTGTTAAATGTGAATTAGATGGTAGCGGTGACGATAAGCAGTTCTTAAAGAGCCATGGAGTTGTGGCTTTTGTTACAATGGTGAAATGTGTTTCATTGTTTTGAATTTTGTTTCCCCCATGAGCTTTGCAGCATTGACTTGGGATGGTTCTCTTGCAGTTTACCAAACTCAACTTTCTCATCATGTCAACGTGGACTTCTTGAAAAGCTGGCATCAGTGGAGTTGTTTCAGGAATTAGACGCCTGTGAGGTTCTTGTTGTGTGAGGGACATTGGTGAACCCCTCTAGTTCCCGAGGCAATAACATGAAGAAGCCAGATAGCCATAAAAAAATTTCTAATAAAGATGACCCACCACGAAATGATCTTTGGACAGATGGGCTTATTTGTGCTTTTGAATTCATTCGTGGCCGAAAAAAACCAATTAGTTCAAGATCTGGTTCAAAGATCCCATCCACACAGCATATAGATGGTGAATATTCAATGATGCACGTGCCTGAACATGGGCAAGCTGAGGTTTCTTCCCAATGGCTAGATAAGAATAAATTAAATGATCTCAGGAGCAATGAGACTTCTTCTTTTGATAACTACAAAGATAGCCAAATCCATCAATCAAGCCAACTTCATGATATAGAAAGACTTGATGGTAGTCACTGGGTACCAATTGGCTGGGCTAGAATTTCAGAACTTGTCAAAACTGTGCAAGTGGACACGGACTTGCTCTTGCAGCAGTTTGAGTCCATGGATGATGAATCTGATCTAACTGTTGCAGATTTAGCAGCTCCATACTGGGAGCGCCCGGCAGGGCCCATATGGTGGTGCCATGTCTCTGCTGATCACCCCTCCGTTCAGGCATGGCTCAGCAAGGCTGGGTTGTTACATCCAGCTGTAAGTTTAGCTTTAAGAGATGAAAGTCGCCTGATTAGTGAGAGGATGAAACACCTTCTGTACGAGGTATATTTCTTTTTAAGTATATCTGAAATTGCCAATTTTATTGGTTATTTAGTTTTGTGTAGTCATGACTTGCATTTAGAGTAGCATGTACCACATGATCATTGACCTGAAGCCATGATCAGTATTGGGTGTCTGAAGCAAATTAAGAGTGCTGAACTGTTAATAGCTACACAGTTTGTTATACTTCTCTGAGGGGAAGGGAATATGAATTTTGTGTTTTGGGCTGAACCAGGGGTTTGGAATTTTGCATTCTAAGATTCTTTATGTTCTAGATAAAAGTTCCAATATGTGACCTAAATTACAATTTTTATAATAGAAGTATGATTAAAAATGAAAATAAGATAAGTTAAGAAAGTATGTAGAAATTAAGAAATCATAAAATTATTACACTCTTAGAGTAACAGCTTTATAGGTTCTAGATCCACAATTTATATGGAGTTATTCTATATGGTAATCTATAGAGCTCACATGATTTTTTTGATGGAAACCACCTATTTCTAAAAAGCGAATGGCCCTTGTTTCTTGAAACAATGACACTTCTAGCCATGGCATTTGATAGATCTGAAAATAAACTTCCAATAATCAAATATCTAATGGTTCTTATAATGACATGATGAGCTATTAATAACTTCTTTTTTTTTTGACAAGTGCTATTAATAACTATTAGAATATTAAAGCTAAGGTTAAATAACTATTCAAGTTTCTGAACCTGGAAGTCAGAGCTCTCTTGAGTTAAATTCAGTGTTGACTATCTAATTAGTCGTAGAATCATCGATAATGAAATCTGATATGGGTATAATGAGAAGGAAAGAGGGAGGGAATACAAATTACAGTATATAATTTTGGAAGTTTTTGATACTGTCCGCCACCTCTTGCACAAGATCACATGTAAGGACAGTTGACCTGGCTTTCAAAAACTGCACTTTGTTTAAATTGCTTCAAAAAGACATTGCAAGATGAAGGACGCAAATGTAGCATTCAGAGTCATCCACTGATGGTCAATCTTGATGGTATTTCATTTATACAATCACCCTTTAAGTTAATGGTTCTAACTATAACTATGTACTGTACATTGAGCTAGTTATTAACTGTTTACTTTGCATTTCATAATTAGAATGAGATGAATAACTGGAAGATAATAGTTTTCTGTAATTACTCTTATGGAAAAGTGTTTCAAAAGTCAAGAAATTTTGTCCTTCAAATTTTTATGGACTGTGATTGTGTTAGATTCTTTATTATGCTTTATACTATTATTCAGGTACCAGTTAGGGTTGCTGGAGGGCTGTTATTTGAGCTCTTGGGACAATCAGTTGGTGATCCTTTTGTTGATGAAGACGACATCCCCATTGTACTTCGTTCCTGGCATGCACAAAACTTCCTAATAACTGCATTGCATGTAAAAGGAGTTGTTTCCAGAACAAATGTGTTGGGCATCACAGAAGTTCAGGTTGTTCATGCTTGAAAGAAAGATCTTTTCAATGGTCCAAAGCCTTATGAGACGAAAACCGAGACAGATTATGGTGGGGGTCACAAAGTTAATGTTTTATCACCAACTAGTATACTACTTTGTCAAAAGCTCCCCCAAGTGTTCTAGAAATTATCCATATAACCACTTCAAACAGATTTGTTCTTTGTGGTCCTTCCCATAAAATTTTCATAATCTGTCCCTGGTTGAAAATATGTATAACTTTACTATTTACTTCATTACTGCCTCATAGATTTGGTGCTCTGCTTTTGGATAGGAACTTCTTTCTACTGGAGGTTATAATGCACCAAGAACAGTGCATGAAGTCATAGCACATCTAGTTTGCCGCCTTACTCGATGGGATGATAGGTAATGAATGCATGGATAAATACTGTTGTTTTTATATATGAAAGCTTTAGAAGCCTGCATACTTCTGAATGACACATAAACATTGATGTAGGCTCATATATGTAATTTTGAAATGCTTCAATATCTTGTGAGTTTGTGAAAATTCTCCATTTTTTAACCTTTTCTCTATACAGTCACATGTATCGTACATGCCTAGAGTCGTGTGAGAAAAGTAATTGACATTTTTGAAGTATGGTTCACAAATATTAATCTAGGGTTGCTATCTGCTGATAAAATCTATTTAATCATTTTATCATTGCCATACCAAGAAGTACTTCAATGCTCCTCGATATGAGGCCAATTGTTGATTATGATTTTACCATGGGTCTCACTGGCTATCTACTGGTTCTTGCTGATCAACTACTTTGCAAGACTTTTGTCTTTTCCTTGGCTTGGGACTGATATGGTTAAGATACAACTCAGAACACAATAACGGATATTAATGGCTGCAGGTTTTCTTCTGTCATCATTATGTACTTCTCATTGAGGCCTTTGGTCTTTTTTCTTATTATATGCCAAAGAGAACCCTACCATGGTCTATAAATGAAAAACAAATTTAGGACAATGTCTCCCACTAAAGAAAACCTATGCCCTCTGCTCTTGACAATTGACCAGTCACATATCTCTCGACCACTTTGGTTAGTGCATCATGTATTTCTTCTTTCCATTCTCATATACAATATCTTTGACTTGTCTTTCAAGGATGATGAAATAGCAGTTAACATGTTCGGAGTTCCAAAAGCACTAAATAAAATAATAGTAGAAGTAATCTTTCTATTAAACTTATGTAATGATGTTTCCCAAAATCATAAAAATACAAAATCTCTCTCTCTCTCTCTCTCTCTCTCTCATAACACACACACAATACCCGCAGGCACACACAAATAAGTATTATTGAGGCGTGTGGGGCAGATGCATGTAACATTAATTATTTTAGTTCACATTGTGCCATTATTTGGGTGGTTACTCTATAACAGACATTCTGAATATCTGTCAGTTTTTCTATTTCAAGCTTTGATTCTTATTTATGTTTTATCAGTCATAACATCATAAATATTGTTTTATTATATAACTCTCAACATTTCAATTTTCAATTTTCTGGACAAATTTCACGCGTTATTTGTTTTATAGGCTATTTCGTAAAGACATATTTGGGGCAGCAGATGAGATTGAATTGAAGTTCATGGACAGGTTTTGTTACCTAATTATTTTTAAAATAATTCTCTCCACAATTTCATATCTATGATGCTGACCAATAATTTCCCCCATGAATAGGAGAAACCATGAAGATATGCATCTCTTTAGTATAATTCTCAACCAAGAAATCAGAAGGCTATCAAAACAGGTATGTTACTTCTCCTTGCTAGAATGGAGGCACTTGCAGAGAATATTCCATGAGTATGCCAGATGGGATATGATATTTATGGATTTTCGATAGGTCATGACTGCTGAGTGATTAAGGCAATAATGTTAAATGAAGTTTTAAGGTGATCTTTTCACCTCTTATTCCTGTATATATTTCTTTGTGATGGTCGTTGATACTCACTACTTGTTTTTTTGATTTTGGATGAATAAGAAACTTTACTAATGAAACAATACATTACAATGAGAAATCAAGTCCACCCCATGACACCACAAAACAGAAATAAACATAGATGAAACAGGAAACGAAAATCTGAAACAAAAAACAAGTGTTACAGGAAGCAATCTTCCTAACTAACTGCAAACAAGAACTCGAACTTCCTAGCTAATTGGAAGAAGAATCCAATAAGTTTAGAAAAAAAAAAAAAAAAAACTCTCTGGACCAGAATTTAGAGGGATCTGGCGAGCCAAGCTTAAGAGAGATCTCTTTCTTTTGCATAGCATCTT
This sequence comes from Betula pendula, assembly GCA_900184695.1. Lineage (NCBI taxonomy): Eukaryota > Viridiplantae > Streptophyta > Magnoliopsida > Fagales > Betulaceae > Betula > Betula pendula. The sequence goes on along the minus strand of FXXK01001531.1, from coordinate 125,983 downwards.
GGACCTTTTCACTACTAGATAATCGGAATCTAACATCTGAGTGGATGGTGTTGATAAAGTATTCTCACTTTTTGGATTTTCATCATCTATCCTTAAAACAGTTCTTCAAGTACATATGGTAATAGACATGCAGCCCAAGCAACTTTAAGTAGAATCAAGTCAAGCATTGTTTCTGTCCAAGTGGTGGAAATATATGCTTGTGACTGAAGCTACTGGCAAGAGATAGATTACTTATATTTTCTGGAGCTTCTCTGCAGGATAAAGAGATAAATAAGTCATTTAATCTTCTTTTGGATTCTAGACTCGTAGTGAAATATATGCTTTTGTTAGCTGATAAGAACCCACGGTAAATGAAATAGAAATAGATATATAAGAACTCCTTTCGGGTAGGAGAGACCACAACTGAATCCAATTTGGGTTGGATACAAACCACAAATGACAAAATGTCAAATTACAATATTCAATACCCTATATTCTATTAACACATAGATACATAAACATAATAAACAACTACTACTACCAATTACCAAAATTAACACCTATCCATTAAAAATACAGTTTCTATGTTACCCACTAACCCACAAGTAGTAACTCACCTTAACCCACTAACATACTAACTCTAATATAACTTCTACCCCACTAACAATTCACTAACCACTAATAGCGCAAACTACCCATCATGGGCAGTTAACACACACACACCCTTCCTCATCACACACGACCACGACCCTATCATTCGCCCCCCCTTGAACATGAACCTTGTCCCCAAGGTTGATGGTCAAAAACTTTAGTTCAACGAGATGAGCGGTTCTTCTGTCTCTACATGATTCTCTTTGAAATCATCATGCATCTCATTCGTTGTAAATGCTTGAATGAAAAATGCTTGGGGTTTTGGCATCGCTATCCCGGCATAAACTTCTCGTTACACCCGAAACACAGGCCTTTCTCTCTTCGTTTCTGCATCTCTTCCCATGAGAGCTTCTTAGCATCCCTAGATGAATACGTCCTAGATGTCGGTTGTTGCATGGTGTTGGTTTGTTGTTGCTTTGTCTCTTCACCTCGTGCAGTCCTCCGGTCTGTAGAGAGATTATCATCTCTCATCCGTGCTAGCCCAATGGCGTCACGGAGGGTCTTCGGCTTGAACATCCTAACTGCAGATACGATTTCTGTTTTTAATCCTCCAAGGAATGTTCCCACAAGTGCCTTTTGAGGCCACCCATCCACTCGGTTTGCCAAACGCTCAAATTCTTGTTGATACTCCCACAATGTCCCCTCTTGCTGAATTCTAGAGAATGCTTCATCATAATCCTCAACTTCGGTAGGACCGAAACGGATCAATAACTCTCTTTCGAACACCTCCCAAGTAATGGGCAAGCTTTCTTCCCTATACACCTTCTTCATCCACTGCCACCATTAACTGGCTTCACTCTCTAAATGAAAGGCAGCCAACGACACACGCTGGTCTTCCGGTGTCTGTTTGTAGTCAAAATATTGAACTACCCGGTCCAGCCAAACTGTTGGATCATCTCTTGAGAAGCGGGAAAATTCTAGTTTAGCGAAATCTCCTTTTGAGCCATTCGAATACCCGGAGGAATTTTCTCCTGACATCTGAGATGATCATTTTTCCTTATTTGCAGACGACTCACCCTTCTCAAAAGGCTTAGAGAATAAATCTTTAAGCTCACGAAAGTTGGACTGTGACTCCGCACTCATCTTCTGCATTCCTTCTTTCAACTCGTGAATTTCTAACTCCAATTTCTCGATACGGTCCTTGTTGGTTGCCATGGCGCGGTGCCAAGTATGGCTTTGATACCAAGTTGATAAGAACCCACGGTAAATGAAATAGAAATAGATATATAAGAACTCCTTTCGGGTAGGAGAGACCACAAGTGAATCCAATTTGGGTTGGATACAAACCACAAATGACAAAATGTCAGATTACAATATTCAATACCCTATATTCTATTAACACATAGATATATAAACATAATAAACAACTACTACTACTAAGTACCAAAATTAACACCTATCCATTAACAATACAGTTTCTACGTTACCCACTAACCCACAAGTAGTAACTCACCTTAACCCACTAACATACTAACTCTAATATAACTTCTACCCCACTAACAATTCACTAACCACTAATAATAGTGCAAACTACCCATCATGGGCAGTTAACACACACACACCCATCCTCATCACACACGACCACGACCACGACCCTATCATTAGCCCTTGTGATTGTTGGTGATTTTTTCGTATATGAATCATCTATCCATTTAACTAGCCCTTGTGATTGTGACTGTGGAAGGCATAAAGACATTCCTCCGCCCCAAATACTCCAGTGAATGGAGAGAGAGAGAGAGAGAGAGAGAATGGGTATTGGTCATTTGTGTTGGTTATTAGGATGTGAAGTTCTAATACTATCAGAGGTTCATTTTTTACACTCATGTTAAACTAAGACTTACGTATTTAACACCCCAGGAATATTTGTGTTGGTTGTCATTTGCATTATTTTCTCTAATTATTTAATTTGGGAGAATAGCTTTTGTGCCGTTTCCATATTTCTCTAACCTTGTTTCCATTCCCTGTTCAGGTGGAACAAAATTCTGTTGATTATTTTAATATATTAGCATACTAAGGATACCCACTGTTACTATTTACTTTTTGTTTGACAATCTTGTAAGGTCACCCTGCCACTGAAGTTTATAGGTACAAAGACAACAATTTTTAATTTTTGAGGTTCTCTTACAGGTGATCAGAGTGAAGTGGTCGCTTCATGCAAGAGAGGAAATCATTTTTGAGCTTCTCCAACATTTGAGAGGAAATGCAACAAGAAGCTTATTAGAGAGCATAAGAAAAAGTACAAGAGAAATGATTGAGGAGCAAGAAGCTGTTCGCGGCCGCTTGTTCACCATTCAAGACGTGATGCAAAGTACTGTCCGTGCGTGGTTGCAGGTTTGCAAACAAAACCAAAATCTACTCTCAAACTTTTGAACTTCTAGGTAATAGTTAATGTGTCAAAACATGACATAAGTTTCTCATCTTTTGCAAATATTAATGCAGGATAAAAGCCTTCGAGTAACCCATAATCTCGCTGTTTTTGGGGGCTGCGGCCTCGTTCTTTCTATAATCACTGGGCTATTTGGGATCAATGTTGATGGAATCCCTGGAGGAGATAATACACCATATGCATTTGGTTTATTTGCAGCCATCCTCTTTTGCTTAGGAGTTATACTGATTGCAGTTGGAATCCTTTATCTTGGGTTTAAAAAGCCTGTTACTGACGAACAGGTTGAAGTTAGGAAGTTGGAGCTGCAGCAGTTAGTTAAGACGTTTAAGCGTGACGCAGAGACTCATGCCCAAGTTCGGAAAAAAATTTCTAGGAATAACTTACCTCCAACTGCTGGCGACGTAGTCCTAGAAGACGTAGATTCTCTCCTTATGCAGTGACATTGTTATGCTTGTTTAGTTACATTCTACACCATTTGGTGGTGACTAGTATTCTGGCTGAAAAAAAGAAAATGTAGTGACTGATCTTGGCTGATTGTGACTTCTGGTGGAGGGGACGTTTTTGCAAATTAGGCTATGATTTAGAGAGGAGATTAAAGAAGGGATCATGGAGAAGATGAAGGTTGTTGTGATGCCTTGATGCAATAATGTATATTTTATATACTAGGAAGAAGAATTGTAATAATGACTTAGAATTAGTATCTGAATTTATAGATGGCTTACTCTGTTCAAAGCTGACTTCGTTGATATATTGAATTTTAGTCTGAGCTCTTGGTTTAATTTCTTGTAAATTTGCATGGAATCGGAAATTGACATCTATTTTCATGCAACCAAATTTGGATATAATTTCTCATAGTAGGATCCTAAATTTGGTATATTAAATTGAAAATTGCATATTCATATTACATCAATATCTCACCACTATTTCACTGTGCCAATTATCATTGAATTTTTTTTTTCTTTTAACAATGACAAGTTGTTAATGCCATGTTAACATAGTGAGATAGTTATGTAATATATAACATTCCTCTATTTAGTATGCTTGATGCTGGAAGAGGTTTATGAACAAAGGGCCAATTATAGCTTCATCAAACACACGACTCGATCTGATTGGGGGAATAACTTTTGGTTACCCGATAAAGATGGTGATTTTCTTCGTCCTCAATGAAAAAGGGCAAAAACACTTCAGAAGATATGGGAATAATAAAAGGAGCATTTAAAGCTGCACGTTCTTTCCCTCTGAATCTTTCATAGGTTCATGTCTGAAAAAGAGGTTTACAATGGCTGATTCAGCTAGTTTCCCTTCATTTATCTTGGTTTTGCTGTCAAACTTCTTAATTGACCTTACCTAAGCTGCATATTAAACAAGCATGCTTTTTGTTGCAAAACGTTCTCTCTATAAAGCAAAGCAGTCACGCAACTTAAGCTACCAATGGGATTAATGAATATTTGACACAAATGCTTTCATGTGTACACAAGTGGAGTGCACGTTACTGCCTGATCTCATAAAAACATGTTGATTAAGTCTAGTTGTAACTCCATACTGAAAAAGTTCAAAACCAATTCTTCTATACCACTGGCATTGCCATATATATGTTGTCCAAACCAATCAAGTTTACAAAAAAAACGTGCGAATTCAGCAAGATCAACATTTGGACATGAATATCGGCTGAATTAAGGATGCAAGATTGAGGTAAATTTGATGTTTATAAACTAGTTCACCAAGTATACTGGAAAAAAACAAAAAAGACATTCCCTCCTTCCTCCTCTACTTTTGTCCCGCATATGCATCATTTAAGAAGGGATCTTGTTAGATGCTCCCGTGCAGTGGCCAATGCTTGACTTATTGTCTGTGAAAAGAATCAAAACAAGGATACAACTTAAATATGGTAGCAGTGATTGTCCATTTGTTCGACCAAACGTTTTCTCATAGTTTACTTCATTCTCTTTGGGAAGAGACGAAAGAAAATTGAGGGAGGTGGGTAAAGAACAGGATTTTGATACCTGCTCAGACAAAGGAGCTCCAGCATCCACACTATTACTTGCAACCTTACCCGCTATAACATTTGCATCTGTCTCAAGAACAATACTGTAGCAGATACAAATTAGTTAAATCTGGGTGGGAAGACATGCCCCAAAGAGTTGACAGCACATAGACATGAAGAGTGGAGAAACCGAACAACTAAGAAACAACTAGCCAAGTGCCAATAATAACTTAACGCATATTTTAGGTACTGATGAGTGTCAAAGGCCACTGATATCCTGAATTATTAGTGCTGGGAGGATTTGGGGGTTGAGTAGTTGACGTCAAACTTCAACAAAATTCACAAAACTTGCAATCACTTGTGAATTACTAATCAGAAAAATACCTCCATACATAATTTCTTTTAATGAATGTGTCCAAGATCAAAAAAAAAATTTGATGAATTTTTTTAAATAAAAGTCCAAGATCAAAAATTTGGAACGCACTTAAGAACAGTTACCTTATTTCCAAGAAATAGTAATCCAAGATAATAATTCCAAGCTATAAAAGTTTCTTTAACAATAAGATAGTAGAAGGTCAAACTACCAGATTGCAGTCCTCTGGCTTCTAAAGGTTCTACTAGAGCACCCACTAAAACTAACCACAGTCAATTGTAATAATTCCCAACCAAACAGATACTACCAACACAGAATACTCAGGAAAATGATTTCGGAACAGCAGTTTCCAACTAAGACTTTAGAAATATTGATGGCCTTGTATGTGTGCTATGCCTCACAATAATAATACAACCATTAAATTTCACCCAATAAAACTTCAACACTTGAGGATTTTTAGGATCTAATTTTTCAAGATTTTTAGTTTTAGCTACCCAGACAAACAAAAGAGGCATAGCTATGGAAGTTACAATATCACTAAATAAAACTAAAAAAAAAAAAAACTTAATGATGAAAGGAAAAAGCAAGTACACAAAAATACATATTGCATACCCGCCGTCAACAATTTCATCGAGGCATAATAGAATGAGATCCAAGTTCTCCAGTGCCTCTTTCTTTTCCACATTACCTCTGGAATGAGGAAAAAAAAAAGTATATAAAAGAGTTAATAAATGAATAATGACAACAACTGAATTACAAAAAGAGAGTAAACAAGAACAGCAATTATGGGAAACCTAAGAAGAAGGCCAACAGCATCGAAAAATCCCTGAAGAACAGTGGCTAAAATGAGCTCGTTTTCATCTTCACCCCCGGTAACAAAAAAGTGAAGGTCTTGAACAAACTTGTAAACAACGATGTGGTTCTCAAACATTGCTATTTCCGCTGTAGATAGAGTAGCAAGATGTTAATATTGTACACTATAAGAATCAAAACAATGAACTAAAGAAACACATAAAACATAGTTGCATTCATCAACCATAAAGAGAAAAAACAGTATACGAGGTCATATTCTAGAGATCAATATATAAACAGTTCTCACTCGCAAACCAGGGCACGCCGGGCGCCGGGGTGGGGGGGGGGTGGTTTGTGTGGATTCAGATCAAACAAATTAATTTTTTTTTTTTTTTATGACGAGGAACCCTTCCAAGGCAGGGCCACTTCATGAACCCACCCCTGTCAGGTAAACCTCGAACCTGTGTAATATGGACTAGAAAGCTTAGACACAAATAAAAACATCCAGTGAGAAAGGCATTCATTGATTCATTTGATATAACTAATTTAAGGACTTTATAACAATTAAGGAAACAGGTTACCTTCGGTCCGTGCATTTGTCTTTTGAGTCTTGGTAAATACAGACTTCTCGAATGTTTCCTTGGCACTATTGGTAGGCCAGTCGTCTGAGTAATACTTGACAGCTACCCGTTTCCCGTCAGAATCCAAAAGGAGGATGTTTTTTATCGAAGGGCATGACTCCTACAAACAACATTTGATACAGGATTACAGGTTGCCAAAAACCTGAATATTTAAAGTATCATCATGACCACAGATTATAACCCCGCCAAAAAGTGTCTACACTAGTCCTAGAAATGTCCTTTGGAGTCTCTATAGCAGCAGAGCTCATTCAAATGTTTCATCTTTAAAAGACTGTTTGCTGACTTTGACACATTTGTGGGATATTATTGGTCAATCATTTCTTCTTGCAAGCCTAAACACTGAGGGGCTTAAATACACCTCATGTAGATTTATCTGGTAGGAAGTAGAATGTGATATGGTAATCTTAGATTTTGATCAAATGTGGCCTCTTTTTGCCTGAAGCTTCAAATCCTATATGAGGACAAGTAAATGGACGAAATTGAATCAAATTTTCAGATCATCAAAATTAATTTATTTGAGTGAGCATAAGTGTTTAACATAGCAACCGGATCTTACTACATATGAGACGCTACAACATGCTTATACCTAACAAGAGCATCAATTTCCAAATTAAAAATAAAAAATAACAAACAAGTTTGTAAAATCAAAGAAATATATTCTCTCTAATACTAATTTGAGAAGCACAGACTTCTTTGCAAGTATCAATAGTTTCCAATAAATTTAATAACTAATTTCTATTTTTTCCAGTTTTAGGCTATAGGATCAAGAAATAGAAGAAACACATTTCCATTCTGTGTGTATTTCTGTTTGAGGGGAAAATCAAAATCTAGTTCAAAGAAACAAAAATCTGAGACAAACTGTTAGAAAATATAGAAGATCCAGCACCTTTTGTTTAGACATCTCAGATCTACGTTCTCAGACACCACAGAAAAAACCCTAACCAGCGAAATTCTTGGATGCAGTTCAAGTGATAGATCTAAGTCGAAATTAAAGCCCAAAACTCTCCTAGAGCCTCTATGAAACACACGTATAATTTGGATCAACTATGCGAGAAAGACAATGAAGCTCCTTAAGAGAGAATGTGAAACAAGGTCTTGCTTAGAGAGAAAGAGAGCGGAAAGAAATACCATGTTGATTGGCGAAATTTTCCGGGAAAATATTCGGACTTGGACCCGGGAAGTGTCCGATCGTTCAGGCTTCGAGGGGCGAATGTGTATTTATATCTGTTTATTTATCGCACATCTTACGTGATGTCTACTTGTTACATCATAACTTCTTCTTCTTTTCTTTTTTAACAGTAAAAATCTTATTACCAGAATAAAAATCCTTTAAATTTAAAGTAAATTTTTAAAAATTTTAAAGACTAATTATCTTTTAGACTCTAGATCTTAATTGGCTAATTTAAGACCAATTTACGAAGATTTTTAAATTTGATATTTTTATCTATTTTTTTCTTTAAATAAATAATAAAAATGACAAAAAAATATTATTATACCCTTTTCATTAAAAATAGTGTTTTCACGTTATTTTGTGTTATTTATATAAAAAAAAAAATTATCAAAAGTCTTAAATTTAAATTTTTCGTAAACTCGAGTTTCAAATAGGCCAATTGAAAATTTTGAGTGTGAAAGACAAAATTAAAAATTAAAAAAATAAAAACAAAAAAAAAATGAACATTCTTGAAGATGAAAATTATTAAAAATGATCAATCGAATTCTTTAATTTAGATAATGAATTAAAATTTTGAGAATACATCATAGAGTTATTATAAAGATATAAAGGGTATTAAATAGTAAGGCCTTTGATAAATCAAATTAATTATTAAAAGATTGTATTTAAGCCCGTATCAGTAATCGGAAGACTAAATTCCTCTCCCAAGCTGGAAAGGAAATGCTGTTGAAAGTGGTGGCTCAAGTCATTCCTACCTACACCATGAGTGTGTTTCTGCTTCCTAAGACTTTCCTTCATGAGATTAATGCCATGCTTCAGTGCTATTAGTGGAGCCACCACGAATAGGAACGGTCAATTCATTGGATCAAGTGGAAGAAGATGAGAATTGCCAAGAGTCATGGGGGTATGGGTTTTTGGGACTTGAAAAGCTTTAATAAAGCTTTGTTAGCTAAGCAGTGTTGGCAAATTCTGCAGAACTCAGGCTCATTAGTGGCAAAAATTTTCAAGGTCAAGTATTTCCCACGAGGATTGATCCTCACAACACAACTAGGCCGGTGACCGTCTTATGTCTGGAAAAGCCTTTGGGCTGCCCAAGACCTTCTTCAATCTAGCATTAAGGGGAGGGTTGGCAATGGCCTTCAGATTCGCATATGGAAAGACAGATGGCTCCCACAACAACTTGTACTACCTACAGGTCTTTCACTAGGTAGTCTTAGTGCAGAGGCGACTGTTGCGGATCTCATTGATTAGCATGGGCCGAGCTGAAAGGAGGGGTTGATTCGTGAGTTGTTTGATCAGAGTACGGCTGAAGTTATAACTTAGATCCCTATTGGCTTGATTAATACAAACGATCGCTTGACTTGGTGGCCTACAGCCCATGGTGAGTTTACAGTCAAAAGTGCATATCATTTGCAAAGAGCAATTCTAGCATCTTGTGAGGGCGAAAGTTCCAATTCTGACCACTATAGGGATCTCTAATGTTATTTATGGAAGATGAAGATCCCGCATGCGGCAAAAATATTTTTGTGGCATGCTTGCAACAATGCATTGGCTACTAAAGCTAACCTGTTTAGAAGGAAAGTCATTGAGGATCCTCTATGGCCTATGTGTGCAGTGCAAGCCGAGACTACTAGTCATATATTGTGGGGTTGCTTAGCAGCTAAGGCTATTTGGAGTATATGTGGTAGTAAGATTCAAAAGAGGAGTTCCGAGCACGAGGACTTCCTGGCTATTCTTTCCGACCTAATGCGTTTTTTTGGACCAGGATGATATGGAGAGGGTAGTTGTTGTGGCCAGATCTGTGTGGTTTCGACGTAATACAGTAATTCATGGCCGTCAAATTGGCCCACCTCACCTCGTGCTTCATCAAACTCTTGAGAATTTAGAGGCCTTTCAACAAGCTAACACCCGATAGCAGTCCCCGAGGGTGGCGAACGCTCTCCCACTACCTCGATGGCAAGCTCCTCCGGCGAGCTATGTAAAGATCAATTGGGATGCAGCAGTCGATTCGGTCCATTGCCGAATGGTTATTGGAGTCATCATCTGGGATCCTCAGGGGGAGGTTGTGGCAACAGTGTCTGCTCCTCGTAACCATATTATCGCCCCTGATATTGCCGAAGTTGTCACAACACTTAAGGTGGTCACTTTCAGTAGGGAGGTTGGTTTTTCTAAAGTGGTGTTAGAAGGTGATGCTCTACAAATGGTCAATGCTCTAAAATCCGCCACAAGCAACTAGAGTTCATATGGTCATCTAATTGAGGAAGCTCGAAGCCATCTAAATGGTATGCACACATGGACGGTCAATCATGTTCGACGACACTTCAATGGTGCGGCCCACCGCCTTGCCAATGAAGCTCTAACTTTTACTGAGAAGTTGACTCATGTTGTGAAAGTCCTCCCATGTATTTATGATATTATCGCTATGGAGCGCTTGTAACTAATTTGTTTTTATACATTAATGAGATGCGCCCATTCCCTCTAAATGAATAATAATTAATAATAATTAAAATAAATTGTTTTAGCAAATAACATCCTCTTAAAGCACAACAACTGAATATTTAATTTTGAAGTGACAGATGGGCTCCTTTTTTCTAAGCAAATCGCTTTATGGGATTAGCCTCCTTAAATTTGTATGGATTTTGTTAGTTTGGCATTCTATGAAAAATGGTGTGAAAACTATAGTGAAGTGGAGGTTAATGTTTTAGCAGTAAGAAGTTTTGACTATTGAATTTTTGTTGCTGAATTTTTCCCAATAAAGAGCATTGGCGAAAGTAAAATAAAGGAAATTTTATATTTGAAGCCAGTTGGACTGCTCATGCGATGTGTGATGAAGAGATAAATGCTGTGTTTGTTAACTCTCCTTCCTTCTTTTTTTTTTCCTCCCAAAATCAAATGTATTTTTAATATTTTATTAATTACTTTTTAATAAATTTTTGTATTTTTTATATCACATCACTCATTTTTTATTATTATTTAAATTAAAAAAAACACTAAAAAACAAAAAAAATTTACTTTTTCATAAAAAAAAATTCACAATATTTTTTCTACTTTATATCATATCAATAACTTTTTATTACTATTAAAAGACAAAAAAAACTCATAAATCTTTAACAACCACCCCCAAGGCCAGTCAAAAAAGAAGAAGCAAATGGAGAAAATTCAATGTAGATTGCCCCAAGTAAGTTTTACACAAGAATTAACGGTGCGGAGTACAACAAATATGTGGAAATACCAAAAAAAAAAGCTTATCACAAGGGCAAAATTGAGCCATTTATTTTTAACAAATGATAGTTTGTTTTGCAAAGCAAATTTGTTGAAATACAGTATAATACAATGGTTGTTGGAGGTGTATGAAAAAATATTGGGGCCTGAAGATCAATAAGGAGAATACATCAATTTTATTCAGTCAAAATACAATGAGGGAGATTAGAGAACATATCCTTAGCATCTCAGGGGTGCTTTTCACAAACAATTATGAGAAATACTTGGGATTATCGACTCTAGTTGGTAAATGAAAAAAAACATTCAACAATATAAAAGAAAGAGTAAGAAGTAGGCTTAATGCATAGAAGGAAAAATTAATGTTGCAAGTTGAAATGAGATTTTCATTAAGGCAGTTCTTCAAGTGATTCCTACTTACAACACGACTGTGTTTCAATTATCCAAGTCACTTTGCATGGAACTAAATTAAATTATACTCAAAATCTGATGGGGATATAAAGAAAATAAGTCAAAAGTGGCTTGGATGAGCTGGTCAATAATGGGTCTTTCAAAAAATCAGGGGTGGCTTGGGATTTAGAGACCTGTAAAGTTTTATTATGGCTTTGTTGGCGAAACAAGGATGAAGATTGCTACATAATCATGATACACATGTGGCTAGAATCTTTGAGGAAAAATACTATTCGCCAAGTGATTTTTTGGAGGCAAATATGGGCTACAAGCTGTCTTATGTGTGGAGAAGTATATGAAATTCTCGGAACCTTTTAAAAGCATGTATGGTGTGGAGAGTGAGAAATGGATACTCAATTAAAATTTGGGAGGATAAATGAATTATGAGTCTCACATCATATGCAGTTTAATCACCGGTCAAGATTCTTGGTAGTGACGCAAGGGTAGAAGAATTAATAGATGAAGATACAAAGCGGTGAAATATTAATTTGATAAAAGTAATTTTCAATACAGATGAAGCGGTGAGAATATGCAGTTTAGCCATAAATCCTCATGGAAAAAGAAAAAAGAAAAAAGATGAGCTGATGTGAATAGGCACTTTGAATGGGAATCTTTGGGTGAACAATGCTTACCATTTCGAAAAGGAAAGAAGTTTGCAAGAAAAATGAATGCTCAAGTCATTCAATTAGTGTGGAGGACAATGTGTAAGATGAGAACTCTAAGAATGATGAAGATGTTCCTATGGAGAGTCTATAAAAATTTACTACCCCCACCAAATAAAATCTTTTTAAAAAATGGTTAATGCAGATCCTCTTTATCCCCTTTGTGGTTTGTGTGGAGAGACTATTGGTCATATCACTTGGAGTTTCCCAATGTATACAGATGTATGGACGAAATGTAACAGTAAAATTCAAAAAATTTCCAATAATGAAAATGATTTGTTGTGCCTCTTTGAAAAGTTGATGGAGAGAGTAGATGAAAAAGAATTGGAGCTGGTGGCAACATTAACTAGAATGATTTGCGTTCGTAGAAATTTTGTAATCTTTGGAGGCGATCTTGTACACCCCTCTCAGTTAGTCAAAATTGCTAAGAATTTATTGAAAGAGTTTCATCAAGTAACATAGAACTCTAGAAATAATATGGATGTAAATAATAGACGATAGAAGTAGAGATGGTAGAAACAACTTGTAAGAGTGGTAAATTAAATTGGGATGCGGTGTTAGACATGTGTCTAGTGTGAATTCAGTTTTAGTTACAATTAAACCTATTGAAATTGAGACATGTATTTTATAACAGGACACAAGAGACACATGTCTTAATCTCAACAAATCCAGTTCCTACTTAAACATAATCTATTTCCGACAACTTAATAATTTTAACTTTACAATTTATTTCTTATTTCAATTAAAATAATTTACGTATTATTTGATTCCACGTATAAAGAAGTATTGAAATATTAATTTAAATAATTAAATTTACCATGTCATCAAAAGTAAAAAGCATAATCCATCGACCATTGAATACAGTCGCACTCTTTTGATCCTTGACATCAATGACAACTTGCCAAGAAAGGCATCAATATCAGACAGATTTATAACAATATTATGGTATTTAAGAGGGCTCATGTTGCAAAGGTGCTTGATATCTCATTCCAAGGCAAAAGTATATATAGAAACCCAACCCAAGACAACGTTCGATAGATCTGTTTTTTTTTTTTTTTTTTTTTGAGGGGTGGGGGGATAGATCTGTTTATCTGCTTAATGCTACATATTCACATTGGGTTAATGATGTAGTGCTAAAATGAGATAAATGGTTAATACTTCATGCTATTGCGTGACATTTGGTTAAAATGTGAACATAGAGGGTGCTTAGTGTGAAATTTCAACTAACTTTATGTCATTGATTCGCAATCTAAATTTGACGATTGATAGCAAACTAACAATAGTTGGATGGCCCATCTGAATGGTGCTAGAAAGAAGATTTAAAGATGACTAAGTCATTTCAAAATTGACATAACTTTTAAATTATTATTAAATTTGTGATAATTGACTACTAGATTTTGATTAAATGATAATTTTAAAAGTTACGTTAATTTTGAAAAAACCTAATTCCTCATTAAAGTTATGTTTGGTATGCGAAATGACTATTCTAAGGAATAGCTTTTATTAATAATAGAATTAATAAAGCTTATTAATTCTATTATTAATAAAGGCTATTCCTTAAAATAGTCATTTCGTGTACCAAATATATCCTAAATCTTCATTCTAACATTAGTCGACTATCCCATCCTAATCGCTAAACTCTTTTCTTTCATACCATACACAAAATATGACCGTGAGCTATGAGAAAGAAAAACTTACTCCACTCTTGAATTTTTTTCCTCTAAAAGAGGGGCAGTTTTATGAGGTAACTTGTGACCACCCTTAACTAAGAAGTGGCCGGCAATCATCCCTCAATTGCAGGTGTCACATGCCATCTCTTCTAATTTTATTTTTTAATGAAGTTTTAAATTATTTAATGAAAAGGGTGTAATAATTTTTTGTGTTATTTTTGCTATTTATTTTTTAAAAAATGACTAGAAGTTTTAAATTTAAAATCTTTACAAGCTACTCACAAAATAAAAAATAAAAAAATAAAAATTCTTTACAAGCTCTATATTGAATTGGTCAAATTAAAAATTCAAATCTAAAAGGCAAAATTCGGAAAAAGGGATTTTGGATATTTTGAGATAAGAAAGAAAGAAAAAAAAAAAATTGAAAAGAATACCTTACAAGAGAGAGAGGAGAGTTGGACCGACCGTCGACGGTGAACACAGTCATTTAGAGGGCCAAAATAAGTTTGAGATAATCGATGATTCGGATGCTACGGGTCCCTCTTCTTTCTCTCTGTAAGCCTGAGGTGTGGAATGGAACTCTGTCTCTCTACATGCAAAGCTTGATATACACTTCTTTTAAAGAGCCTGAGATAAAAATTTTGCATGTGAGGCTTGCAGGTGCCATCGGTGTCGTTGTCGGGTACTCTACTTGGGACTCATGGACGGTACTTCCCTGCTTATCCCATGCTCTATTGTTTATTTTGTGAACTCTGATTCATTGGCATTCAAAATTCTGCTTCATTTTGAGAAGAACCCATTTATTGGATTTTAGTTTCGTTATCTGGGTGTAAGTGCAAATCTGGATTTTTTTTTTTTGGTTATATTCTATTTTTAATTACTAAAAGAATATGGGTTTGATGGGTTTGAGCTATGCATGCATGTTATCCCATGCTTTATTTATTTTTTGAACTCTGATTCATTCGAGTTCAAATTCTGCTTTATCTTAGAAGAACCCATTTATTGGAATTAATTAGATATCTGGGTGTAATTCTGGTTTCGAATGTGTTTGTTTGTTCGTTTGTTATATTCTAATTTTAATTGCTAAAAAACTGGGGTTGATGGGTTCGAGTTATTCATGCTTGTAGCGTATTAAATGTTTGTGTTTATGCCTGACTTCATATTTTGAAGATTTTTTATTTCACATTCGAGAATCATTATTAAGGTTTATAAATAAATGTGAGATCTTAAAGCTGTCATAGATGATGTTGGGTCCACTGTCTGTAATACTAGCACATTCCGTGGGATGGACTGTGTTAAAATTTGTGGGGGAACAAGGCTTCGTTTTTTATGGCAGATTGTAGAAAAGAAGTTGGCTAATTTTATTTCCTTGGTTTTTTTGAATGTAAGGGTTATTTTGTGAAAATTAAGAATGAATAGGCCAGCTAATATGTCCTAATTTGTCTGGCTTGTGCTTATCTAACATAAATTTTTGAAACTGCTAACCTTGTCGGACAGTTGCTTGGTTTTGGAATTTCCCAAGAGCCTAGTGAGTTGTAACTGGATCCTCTATACAGGATTTCAAATTAGGTGATGAAAGGTTTAATTTTCAAATTTTTCTAACCCAATTCGAAGAAACTTAGAAGGTACAAACTTTTTTGTTCATGTTTCTGTTTGTGCACATTGTTGAGCTCTCAGTCATTATATGAATTAGACATGTATTTACATTAGATTGTAAAATGGCTTGTTTCTAGTTTTGCAGGCCTTTTGGATCCTTCTATTTCTTTTTCGTCTGATTAGAGTTCTCTTTGTATACTCCATGTGTACTAGAATTGCGCCTCTTTGCGCTTGTTTAATGATAATGAATGAAATTACTTATCAAAAAAAGATAGTAAAATGATCTTTATGAAGGATGCATAAGATTCTCTAATTATCTTTTATATTGTTACTCCTATATGGTTTTGGACTTTCACACCGCATGCTTTGCAATGACACTGAACAACGTTTTAGTTTTGTGCGATGCTGCTTGTGTTTCTGCTTTTTAGTTTTATTTTGTGAAGATGAAATTTGTACTTGCTTACAGTTCCAGTATACGAGTAACTAAGATACTTCAGAACCATGTGGAAGTGTCACCAAATAGGAACTCACTTTGTGGATTTAGAACTTTTTGCTCTGGCCAAGGTGTGTGTAGACATTTTACCATCTCTTAATTTGATTATCAAATATGATTCCACTTCTGACACCAATTTATATACCAAACTTCAAAATTTTTACATCTCAACATCCCAGTTATTTGTTAAAAAATAATCCTAAAACTCCATTTTGGGGCCAGTATTCATATTGGTCTATTCACGGAAATCGAATCTGCTTTGAGCATCATATAAACATTTCCTAAATGCTTGGAGAGATCATTTTTGCTTGCATTGTCGTTAATCCGGAGGACTTGCAATTAGATTAGATTTATAAATGTTTCGCCCATGATCAATGCCTGTGAGAAGATAGTTTCTTCACTTGCTTACCTCTCTATTTTTTCTTTAATATTAAAAAGATCTCAATTTTTTTTAAAGCTTCATTTATTATAAAAAAACTTTATATCCCATTGTCCTGTCTTATAGCCCACGAGATAGTGTTCATTTAGGATATCTGTAAGCACCTTTTCTTTTGGTGTTTTAAAAAATTACCTTTGATTTATCCCTGCATTTAGTTGTATTCCTATGTTGCTTCTATGATTAAAACCTGAATTTGCGAAGAGACAATTTTTTTCTCCTTTTGTTGATTATTAAATCTGCATTACTTTTATTTTAATTTTTCTGATGCAATTTAAAATCCAATATTTTATTGAATTTCAGGTGGTCAACTCTATATTAGTTTAATGTGTATCTGCATCAGTTAAATTAGAAGGGCTAAGATATGTTTTGGCAGGTCGGTGATGCTGAAGCCAAAATTTAAGCTAGCATCCTTAGCTCAAATCTTATGTTTAACTATTGTTAATTAGTAAGATAATTGAAGTAGATATTACTTTTAACTCCAACTTCTAATACAAAAGAAAGACTCCAACTTCTAATACAAAAGAAAGAGAGATGAGAATTAATCATGAACTTTCAACAAGCTATAAGTCAAGAATCTCTCTCCATCTTTCTGTCTCACTTTCTATTTCTCTATCTCCCTCTAGATATGTCACGTTTTTTCTGGGAAAAGAAGTGGAGAGTCATAAATGATGGTTGGATTTCCTAGATAACTAGGGGCAGATGGTTTGGATTACAAGTTCCACCTTCAAATATAATCTTATGTTTCTGACAATAGTTTTAACATATGAAGTATTGGTTTTGGGTCTGCATTAATACGATAACACATAATATGCATAACATGATATGAGAGGTGTGGTACTTGAGTCAAGAGCACATTGGTGCTTATGCTAGGACCTGGCTAACTGGTGTGGCCATCACAGTGGCTTGGTTAAGAGTTTTGAAATTATTTTTGATCCTCTTATCTCTTCCACCGGTGTCTTATTCTTGGAATTCCTTTGCCTTGTTCTCTAGATTGGAAAGTAGTATTTTGTTCTTCTCTATGCCACTGTCGTTTAGTCTGAGATTATAGACCTCCTCAGGACTTCCTTGGCATTCAATTTTGAGGTTTGGTTAAGAGTTTGGAATTATTTTTGATTCCCTTATTTTCTGTGTCTGTGGTTCTTATTCTTGGAATTCCTTTGCCTCATTCTCTAGATTGGAAGGTAGTATTTTGTTCTGCCCTATGCCATTGTTGTTTAGTCTGAGATTAAAGACCTCCTCAGGACTTCTTTTGGCATCAATTTTTATGAGTGCTATAGTGGATTCGGATTTGCTTACATTGCCTATTAAATGGTCAATGAAGGTAATGGAAATTATGGAACTTTGTTATGTTAATAAAGCTATAGATCTGTTTCGGATCAAAGTTGCCTGTATTGGCTAATTCAAGGGCTGCCTCTTGGGCTAACAAGTATGTTTTTTTTTTTCATCAAAGTTTCCTCTATTGGCTTCTGCTTCAGGGGCTGGCCTCTTGGCCTAACATGGTGCATGGTCACGAGATGCTTCCTTGGGGCAATTGACACAAACTTAGTTTTGTAGCTTCTGAGTTGGTATTTTCTTTTTTTCTTTTTTACTTTAATTTGACCACAAGATAGGAGGTATACAACTTCATTATTTCTTACCTTCTTATTATTATAATTTGTCCTTTCTCTGTATCGTTCGTGAACATTGCCGATATTCTGATGCTCTTGCTTTCGGATCAAGCTTTTTTTGCCATAAAACATCAATATTGTTATTCATCAGGAGGAGAAAACCTGCTGGCTGCTGCATGTTATCTATTTTTGAACTTACAAATGGTGTTGTATCTAGTTTCTTGCCATCTTTATAATTGAGTACCATTACATTTGTAAGAGCTTGCATATTTGGAAATGGATTTTCGTGTGATACTTTTGCTTGCCATGTTAGATTTGTCATCTAAGAAGTGTGTGCCATGCAACTCAAAGGATATGCGACCCATGACCGAGCAAGCAGCAAATGGACTAATTTCACAGGTTAATGTTTAAAGATCTGTTTTCTTTCACCTTATTGATATAAAGTCATGTTCTTAGTGCTCTCTACATTGTTTAGGTGGCTGGATGGAACTTGGTGAATGAAGGTGGCATATTTAAGTTGAACCGATCATGGAAAGTGAAGAGTTTTACCAAAGGATTGGAATTATTTAAGCTCATAGCTGATGTTGCAGAAGCGGAAGGTATCTTACACCTAGTTAAGAAGTTTGTGTATATCTATAAGGATTAAATACAAATTTGATCCTTGTGGTTTATCACCTATTAAAATGTTCATTGGGTTTTCGAAAGTGATAAATTTGGTCCACGTGGTTTTCACCCTTATCAAAATGATTCTTCCGTCTATCTACTAAAAAAAAAAACAAACAGAATTTTTGTCATGTGTACAAAAAGTCACATAAGACCTATAAAAGGTTGCCACGTGTACATCTTTGCCATATCAACATATCCCTTAAAATGAAAAAAATAAAAAATAAAAACAGGAAGGGGTGGTGGTGGGAGAAAATCCCATATGCGGCGGTGGTGGGGTCCACCGACTCACCCTAGCATGGGGTGAGGGTTCCTCGCAAGCCACCTTCCTTGCGAGGGTGAGGGTGGGTCGCCGAATAACCACACTACCACATGCCGAGGGAATTTTCCCCCACCGCTGCCTTTTCTTTCTTCTTCTTTTTCCTTTCTTTTTATTGTTTTTTAAAAAAAAAAAAAAAAAAATTTGTTGTGGTAAGGATGTACACGTGGCAACGTTTTTTAGGTTTTATTGTGACTTTTTTGTACATGTAGCAAAAATTCCGTTAGTTTTTCTAAATGGTAGATAGATGGAAGGATCATTTTGAGAAAGGTGAAAATCACGTGAACCAAATTTATCACTTTTGAA
Organism: Betula pendula; assembly: GCA_900184695.1. Taxonomy (NCBI): domain Eukaryota; kingdom Viridiplantae; phylum Streptophyta; class Magnoliopsida; order Fagales; family Betulaceae; genus Betula; species Betula pendula. The sequence goes on along the minus strand of FXXK01001531.1, from coordinate 106,582 downwards.
AATTCAGGGTGCGTTTTGGTAAAGTGGTAAACCACATGGATATCAAATTTGTATCTAACCCTATTTATAATTCTGTCAATTGGATAACATGGAAAGCTACATTTATGTTCTTGACGAACAATAATACTGTTGCATACAGGTCACCATCCGGATCTTCATCTTGTTGGATGGAACAATGTAACAATTGAGATATGGACACATGCAGTTGGTAAGAAATATCTATTTGTCGTATAATTTTATCTGCTCTTTTTTAGAGTTCAATGTGTTATGTTAACAGTCCCACACAACAGACAGTTTTTTTTTTTAAAAAAAAAATGATTATAGATTGGGGCAATTCTAGAGTGGTGCAATTTATTCATGGGCGTTCTATTATACAGTGGCACATATAATAATGTCTATAAATCGTAATAAAATACAGTGAGCAGAATAAGATCCTGATGTAATATAACTGGAAGTATCATTTGAATCATTTCTCATTATTTTCCTTCATTTACCCACTTGCTGTCTCCAAATTTGCCTGGGTTTGGTCCTAGTGTCCATGACCTGCATCTGATGCTATGTTTTGATATCAGATTCTTTTTGGTATAATATACTTCAGTTTAACTTAGTGGACAGAACATCTCATAAAAAATAAATAAATTAAAAAATTATTAAAAAAAAAAAAAAACCCTAGTGGACAGAACAGTTTTAGACCTGCATGAATTGATCCACTCAACTCTGGAATTTCCCCTTATCATTTGCATGATAGAACCTGGTAGATATCCCTCGAATGAAGCATTGGAAGTCTTCTTATTTGTATTTTTTTTTTGGAAAAAGTTCACATACCCCCCCTCAAACTACCACTTAATTGACAATGTCCTTCCCAAACTTTCAATTGTGACAATGTCCCCCAAACTACCAAACAAATAACAATGTATCCTCCAATGACAACAAAAAGACTAAATACTATTTTTTTAATTTTATTTTTTTAAAACGAAATCTTTATAATTTTTTTAAAATTTTGAATTTGGCTAATTGGGTAAGAGTGTTTATTTATTTATTTATTTTTATATAAAAAAAAACTGTGCTTAGTTTTTTTTTTTTTAAATTTTTTCTAACCCTTATGAATTCGAAAATAATAATAATAATTTTTTTAAAAAAAATAATAATTATAATTATTTTAAACGAAAATATTTATAATTTTTTTTTTTATTCTTGAATTTGTCCAATTGGTTCTGTATGTTGTTTTTTAAAAAAAAAAAAAAAAATTGATTTTTGTTTTTTATTTTATTTTTAGCTTTAGTCTTTTTCTAGTTTTTATGAATTGTAGTGTTTTTTTTTTAGTTTGTTTTTTTTTTTTTAATTTTTTTTTTATAAATTTTATTAATGGTATTTTCGTCCTTAGGGGGGACATTGTCATTTGTTTGGTAGTTTGGGGAACATTGTTATAATTGAAATTTGAGAGTACAGTGTATCAATTGAGTGGTAGTTTGAGGGGGGTTTGTGAACTTTTTCATTTTTTTTAAGAACAAGGTTGCTGTACATTGGAGAATATACTTTTGACATCATTTGCATTTGTGCAGGTGGACTGACTGAAAATGACTTCATACTTGCTGCAAAGATAAATGGGCTTGACCTACAACACCTGCTGAGGCGAAAAGCTGCAGCGTAACAGTTGGCATGAACGTGGTGTACGAATTTTGCAACTAAATACTCTGTGGATGTTTGGCATTTCTGTTGGTTGTTTTTTTTTGTTTTGTTTTGTTTTTGTAAGTGGTTGTTGATGTTTCGAGTGTTTCAATCTGCAGTTGATGCAAAGCATGTTTTGATAGAGATAGAATTCAATCTGCAGTCGATATTCTATATTGCAGTATCAAGATGTGTTTGATATCATTTTTCTAAATATCTTTTATCTATTTTTTTTTTTTAAAAAAAAAAATTATTATTAAATCTGTAAAACTTACGTGTAAATTTCACATATTCAATAATAAATTTGCCCCTCTTACAAAAATGGACAAAAGATAGAAACCAAACATTTGTCTTGAAATATTATGTGGAGCTCCCTGAGCTGCAAACTTTCCTCTCTCTGTATTTATGAAAGGTTACCATATAGCTGGTGAGAATGTCCCTTTATTGTCTATTCATTAAAAAGACAAAACAGTCCCAAAAATGTTTTTTAATCGATATTCATGCTAATTAATCAAAACAATTAAGAGGGCGGGTCTTTCCCGTTATGTAGCCAAGGTTAGAAGAAATGGACATGCTGCCCTCGGACAGGGTGGTAGCGTCCTAAGAGGCAAGGCTGTGCATGCAAGAGTTTATTTTAGCAAAAGAATAATGCTAAAAATTATATTTTTATATTTTAGTTTTATTGTTTTGTTTTTTCAAAGGTAACCGATTCAAAGGTTAGTGAAGACTGTTATATCAATTTTGTAGGATCATTGTGAGATACAAATATAATTTTTAGCATTAGTTTTAGCAAAAACTAGAATTTGGTTAAGCCAAAAGAAGAGTACATTAAAAAAATTGACTTAAAAGGACAGAACTCATTCCCATTTACGATCCCTCCCTCTACTTATTTTGGATTAAAATTGTTGTGACCCTTTCATGTAGATCAGTAGCCAATAGAGCAATAAAGTCCCATTATCCTTCATGTTTTCCCTCTGGCCAAAAACTAGATGTAAAAAAGCAATAAAGATCGATCATCCATCATGTTTCCCTTTCTCTTTGCTTTCTTTCCCCACTTTTGGGCTTAGGCCACCACATGTTGGCCAATAATAAAAGAAATGTAATGCTCAGCAGATTTTATTTCTAAACAATTAATAGGAATTACAACCTAGCAAGGATTATTTGAGAGAAGGGAAAAATAAATCCAACAATCTGCCATAAGACCAATAAGAAAGGCCATCCACCTCAAACATCTTTTCCCCCCAGACTTCCAACTTCCTTATGATCCCTTTTATCCTACAATCCTTTGCATCACTGATAACATGCTAACTGTATAACCCACCTTGGTGGAAATAATATTTTGCTTGATAACTCATTGACGAAGGACTCCAGCTTCTAGGAGTATGGAGAATCTATTCATTTGATGGGCAATTTTCTCAGGATTACCTGCAAGCCAACCATAATCCACCCCAAGCAGTCAGAATAAGAGTTGCATAAAAAAATTAAAAAATTGGGTCTTAAAACGTGTTCATTTATTGTATAAATTCAATTTTAAGATTAATGAGGAGAGAAAAGGAAAAGAAACGAAAATGGAACGTTCAAAACCCTTTTTACTAGAAAAATTAAAATGGTAAATGGATCCAAGTTGTTGGACTTCTGAGTAACAGGACATGCATAGAAGTATAACTCACACTCTCACAAAGAGGTCAAACAACCATGGTTGTAATATGCAACCAAGCAAGAATATGATCTATCGGATTCCTAACGAAACCATAAGTCCTTTACAATCCTATTCGGTTTCCTTTGCATGCAAATTTATGCAATCACATTTTTTTCACATTTGAGACGAACATGTACTATGGAAAGAGCAACCTTTGCTGTTTTAAAAACTTCCTGATCTTCCCTCCCAGGCCACAAGAAGTAACAGAGAGGAGTTTACAAGCCTTCTTACTCGGCATACTTCATTAACTCTTTAAAATAAACTCATGAATATGAACACCCAGAATTTAAACAAATCATCATTTTCAGATCTTCGCAAAATCAGAGAGGTCTAATAAGAGGATGATTACAAACTCATGATTATTCCTTGGCTAGCCAATCTATTCTTGAATTTGATTCAAATTATTCACTGACTAACAATTCATCATATTAAGGTTATTAACCTCAGCATCTGGAGAAGATGTGAATTTGAAGGGATTATCGCTTACAAAGCATGTCAACTGACTTTCTTTCTCACAGTTGAATCCGTTGCACAGCCTAAAAACAAAGGTTTTCTTCCCAGTAGGGTTTAAGATATTGTTCCTGAATGAGTTTACATGGATATCAATTTTGTATGCTGAAACCTTTAAGCATCAAAAGAGAGGGCCACAACAACTAGCAGTTTATGAATTTTAAGTATCTTATTCCACCAACACCATATAATTTGATGACAATGGAACCAAAGTTATGCAAACAAGCCACGAGCATTTCACTTAGCACTTAGTCTGCCAAAGAGCTGAACTTGTTTGACAGATCAATGCTGTGGGCAAAATGTCATCAAATCAATTGAAATTGGCAGACTCAGATTGATCATCAATGTGTTTATAATACCGCAACCTAAATTCTCTCCTATATGATCAAAAAGAGCACGGCTGCATTACACTACGAATCCCCTGCCCACCAAGTTCTTCAAGTAGCATTAAAACCGAATGACTATTTTTTTTTTTAATGAATAATTCAGACTGAATGACAATGAAATTACGTCGATACTTCCACATATTACGGGTAACGTAGGAGACATCTCTATTTTCCCCCGGGGGAATCCTTAGAATTACCACTTCTTAGCTTTCAATTTGCCTCTGACCATCAAATGAAATGTGAATAACCCGTCCTCCTCTCTTTGAAACAAGGGGCGCTTCTAGTTTTGTCGGTGCTTGAAACAATTTTGTCTTAAACCAGATACAACTTTGTACAAAGGATTATGCACAATGCTTCACGTCAACTAACACTTGATCTACACTCTGTATGCTCAATTATCTTTTCACCAGAAAACCAGTACACTCAATATTGCTCACATTATAACTACCCACCAACAGATTCTGGATAACACCAACTAGTTCTAAATGCATATCAAACACCACCCATGAAAATAAATTTCCAAATCCAAAGCACCATAAAATTTTAGCAGACACACCAACATAGAAAAATTTACTCTACCTTACCTCATTTTGAAACAGGCTTCTGCAAAAGCACCGTCAAGAAAACCTCCCCATTCTTCGAACCGGTCTTATTACCCGTCGCCCACTTCACCTTCTTGTACCCCAATTTCCCAATCAGCGGCGCATAGAGCTTGTCAAGATCCACCCCTTTGCTAAAGAAATGGTCCATCCACAGGTACCCTCCACCCCTTAACACTCTATCCACGTCGTACAGCAAGAACTCCAACGCCGTCAACGGTATCCACCTGTTTACGGCGTGGCCGCAGCGCACCAGATCCAACACCCCGTCGAACACCGGAAACCTCTGCTGCAGCGGCACGTGAAGCGGCACCAGCCCCCGAAGAGCCACGGCCTCGTTGTACGGTCCACCCAGGTTCATCGTCGTCGTCACAATGGTCACATTGTAAAGCTTCATTCTCGCCGCAAAAGTCCCCGTTCCGCCGCCGATGTCGAGGCCGAGACGCAGCACCGAGCTGGCCACCTTGGCAATCTGCAGCAGCTGCGGGATCGGGAGGTCGAGCTCGTCGCTGTAGGTCATGAACCGGGCGGTTTCGACAATCGGGTCGAAACCCAGTTTCGGGTTGGAACGCATAAGGCAGCTGAAGCTTTTGCAAGTGTATTTATGCCAGAGAACGTTTTGGTCTGGCAGTGAAGGAACGAAGGGGTTGTGGGGGAGAGAAGAGGTGGGTTTTTGTGGGGTTTTGGAAAAGCACCGGCGGCGAGGGAGTGGATGGCAGCCACGCAGAATGAGGGACTCAGCGAGCTCGTCGGAGTCTTGGGGGCAGAGCGAGAAGGGCATGTAGTTCATGTACCTGTGGAGGAGGTCCGGGTGGTTGTGGCAAGCGGTGGCGATGGGGGAGAGCTGGGAGTGGAGGAGGAGATCTGATGGGGTGGTGGTTGTGGTGGGTTTGGTGGAGGGGTCGGTGGTGGGGTGGAGGCGCGTGAGGTGGTTGATGGTGGCGCGTATGGTGTGGAGTTGTTGGAGAAGGTGATCAGGGACTAGAGGTTGAGAGGGGGGTCTCTTTGGAGTTTGAAGTGTGGAGGAGAGGTGGTAGAGGGAGAGGATGTTGGTGGCCACCATGGCTAGGAGGAGCAGCAGGTTCAGACCCATGGTGTAACCCATAGCACTCACTGCTGCGTCAATGGCCTTTGGCCCTTTGCTTTTGCCGGTGGATCTTTGCCTACTTAAGATTTTGCTTCGCTGTTTTGCTTGACTTAATCAGTGAACTAAAGTTCTTCAGTTTGAGTTTTGTTCCTATGTGGAAGAGCGTTGGATTCAAGATTCAAAATGGGGGTGTTTTGTTTTCTCTTATGGCCGTTGGATTTGATGATGTGGGACCCTGCAATGTAGGACTCACTAGTTTTGATCCAAATCTAGATTTTGTTTGGGATCCAGCGGAGGAAAGTGGGTTGCATGGGTCGGCCATTAGGACTCAGAATTATTTTATTTCTGTATTTGTCATTTCTTTTCTTTTCCTCTTCGTCTTGGTTCTATACTTCAAGCTGAAGAAGATATTTTAATGCAGAAAATGTTAAAGAAGAGGGAAAAATGTACCGGTGGCACGTGAATTTCGGACCCATTTGGCCTTTATTAAAGCAACTTCATGCAGACCGTCTATTTCTATGCTTAGAATAATGGTTGAGATCATACTAATGTCCACTGTATACACACGAAACCACGTCGTTTTCTATAAGGTTTTAAGACATAAAATTTATTGAAACCTTGCAGGTTTTGAGTTTTGAATAATGTTAGTGATATCTTAGAGATACAATCAACCAATGACTTAGTAACCAAAGATACAGTCAAAGTTTGTTAAAGTTAGAGATACAGTCAAGATTGTTAGCACATACTATTGCTGAATACTGTAAAATCAACTTTGATCTTCTCTGTATCTTATACTTATTGTAATCAATACTTGTATAAATACAAAAACATTTACCATGTTATGGTAAGGTAAGAAGATATAAACATATTTTTGTAAATTTCTATATGGAATTAGAGCCCTCAGACTAACATCACAATTTTTGTTTTTGTTTTTCCTTTTCTTTCAAATCTTTTTCAAATGGCCCAGCAATCACCTTTTGACTCTTCCAGCAAAACAAACACCTCAACCACCATAATCCCCACCAATGCCATTGGTGCTATTGTCATTCACAACTTTGTGACTCACAAGCTTACAAGAGAAAATTTTCGCTTATGAAAATCAACAGTTGTCCCTCTACTTAAGTTACACTCGCTTTATAGTTTCATTGATGATACCCTGTCATGTCCACCATCAACCATCACCACCCAAGTAGAAGGTAGTGCAGTGATTGCTCCAAATCCAGAGTACAAATTATGGCAAATGCAGGATCAATTGATCCTTGGCGCAATTAATCATGTCTCACGTTGTTAGATGTTCAACATCTCGAGATGCTTGACTGACACTTGAGCGATTATTCTCATCGTAATCACAGGCACGAACAATGCATGTCTATTATCAACTTGCAACCTTGAAGAAGGGCAACGCTTCGATTTGCTGATTATTTTCAGCAGTTTACCAATCTCACAGATACCCTTGCGGCTATGAATCAACCTCTCAATGACTATGAAACAGTCTCGTTCCTCCTTGCCGGCCTTAGGACAGACTATAACTCATTCGCTACCTCCATAACCACCTATGTGGAGCCACTATCAATTGATGAGATCTATGGTCATCTATTGGCACATGAACAAAGGATTCTTCATCAAATTTTCTCTCTGAATGTAGTGGACGCAGGTGCCAATTTCACAACTAGAGGAAGGCAGCCTAGAGGGAGACAAAATTCTCGTCCCTACCACTCCAACATGGCCGTCCTTTCTCCAATTACTCAAGGGTCTGCTTCGTACAATTCCTAACCACCAAGCGCCAGGGAGCATGTAAGGAATTTTCACTCATCCTTTTCAAGACCTGTGTGCCAGGTATGCCAAAAACCTGGTCATGTAGCATTTGATTGCTATCATCATTTTGATAATGGGTATCAACGTGAATCCTCTCCAACAAAGCAAGCCCATATGGCCACTCATCAAGCCATGCCAGATGCTAGTTGGTACCCTGACTCTAGTGCTTCTCGCCACATCACATCCGACTTAGCCAATCTCAACCTCACAGCTGCTGAATATATGAGATTTGATCAAATTTGTGTTGGTAATGGTACTAAGTTATCCATTAAACATATTGGAAATGCAAAACTTTCCACACCTTATTTTAATTTCCATTTACGTGATGTTCTGCATGTTCCGCATATCAAAAAAATTTACTTTCCATCCATCAATTCACCAAATCCATTGACACTTACTTTAAATTTCATTCCTATCATTTTTTTGTGAAGGATCAAGCGACGGGGAACATTCTTTTGCATGGCTTGAATAGTCACGATCTCTACTCTATTTCATCTTTACCTACTTCCAATAAATCGATGTATGCCATGGTCAATGAAAAAGTCATAGTCTCTAATTAGCACTTCAGACTAGGTCATCTAGCACTCTGTATCATGCGTCGTCTTCTTTCAAAGTTTCAACTTCCATTCCTACTTGATAATAATGCTTTTGGTTGCTCGGCATGTTTTAGCTCCAAAAGTCACAAACTTGTATTTACATCTACCCATACACGTAGCAGTGTTCCACTAACTCTTATTTACACAAACATGTGGGGTCCTTCACCTATCTATTCCTCTGCTGGTTTTAGATACTATGTGATGTAGGACGGAATTTACCTATATTTACGGTAAATTCCAAAATAAGAAAAATAACAAATAACATATTGGGAAAGTGCCGTTTAAGAATATTTTTGTTCAGATTCAGACAGTGGAAGTATAAAAGGAAAGATCTTGTCACGATCACTACTGATTGTCAACCGTATTCGGTTGACACAAAAATCAATTTATTGATCTTCTATTTTAGATTAAGATTTTACTAAAAACAAAAATAAATAAAGTTTTACTAAAACTTTATTTATTTCCTTTTCAGGATTATATTTACTTTTTCCTTTCCTTTGTAGACTTGTATTTATTTATTTCCTTATTAGGATTAGGTTTACTTGTTCTACTAGAACTAGGATTACTTATTCTATTAGGACTAGGATTACTTTCTCTTCAAGTTTTCTACTTGTATAAATATGTGAGTCTACATTGTAAACAATCACACAATTGAATATTTATCAATCAGAGAATTTCTCTCAAACACTCTGCGGAGTTTGTTACTTTTAAGCCTGTGGGCTTGTTTTATCTTTTAGTCAGAAGACGCAGACGCTTCTGATTTGTTTACCAAGTCTTCCGCTACGTCACTATGTCTCTTTTTTAAATGATTTTAGTATGTATTCTTGGCATTTTCCAATTTCATGTAAAAGTGATCTTTGTACCATCTTTAATCAATTTAAATCTTATGTGGAAAATACATTTTATCACAAAATCAAATGTGTGCAATCCGATTGGAGGGGTGAATACCGTTCTCTTTCAAAAAATATTTAGCAAAAATGCATCACTCATGGTTTGTCTTTCCACACACTCACCAACAAAATGGTGCAATTGAGGGTAAACACCGCCATATAGTCGAAATTGGTCTTGCATTGCTTTCACATGCCCAAATGCCCAGAAAATATTGGGATGATGCATTTGTTACGACTTATTACTTAATAAATTGACTCCCTGCCCCAGCACTTAATCACAAGTCCCCCATTCAAATTCTTCTCAAAACTCCTCCGAATTACAAATTTCTAAAAGTTTTTCGCAGTTCTTGCTGGCCTAACCTTAGGCCATACAACTCTAACAAATTGAAACCAAGATCTTTTCAGTGTGTATTCATGGGCTATAGTCCATGTCACAAAGGGTACAAGTGTCTTCATGTTGCCGCCCAACGTGTATACTTCTCATGTGATGTCATTTTTAGGAAACAACTTTCCCTTTTGCTTCAAACTCTGCCGAGTCCTTATCACAAAAGTCTCCCAATCTTCTTACTTCTAAATCTCATTCACTCATTCCTCTCCTCTCAATTGCATCACGTCTCACAGTCCAACAAAATCACGTGACTACTTAGACTCAGCAAGAGGAAAATCAATTGATGGATCGATCTTTAATTGCCATGTTTCTCTGCAGCAGTAAAGCATCCACACTAGCGTCAAGCCTCCACACTAGCGTCAAGCCATGAATGCCGAGTTCGATGCCCTCCTCAAGAATCAAACTTGGCAACTTGTTCCTTCCTTTGCAACTAGAAACATCATTGGGTGCAAATGGGTATTCCGAATCAAACGAAAGGCAAATGGAACAATAGACCATTACAAAGCACAGTTGGTCACCAAAGGGTATCATCAGCAACCGAGACTGGACTATGGTGAAACCTATAGCCCAATAATCAAACCAACAACGATACACACAATTTTATCAATTGCAATCTCTGGGGTTGAGTTATATGTCAAATTGACGTCAATAATGCATTCTTGCACGACACATTAGCTGAAAAAGTCTTCATGTCTTAGCCTCCTCGGTTCATTCATCCACAGTATCCAAATCACATTTGCAAGTTAGATAAAGTTCTTTATGGGCTTAAGCAAGCCCCAAGAGCTTGGTTCTCAAAATTGAGCAATAAATTGCTTGAACTAGGATTTCATAACTCACGCTCAGATACATCCCTGTTTATCTTCAAGTCAATTGAGTTCACCATGTTTATATTAATCTATGTGGATGATATAATCATAACTTGCTCCAAACCAAATGCTATTGACAATTTATTATCACTACTGAATGCTAATTTTTAAATCAAAGATTTGGGTCCCTTGACATATTTTATGGGCATCTCGGTAGTCAGCACAGTTATTGGTTTTTTAGTATCTCAACAGCAATATATTATGGATATCCTATGACGCACAAAGATGGTGGCTGCAAAACTTGTGTCCTCCCCTATGGCAACAACAAGAAGTTTGTCTGCCTTTGATGGTGCATCATTTGAGGATCCAACTTTATATAGGAGCACTGTCGATGCTCTTCAATATTTATGTATAACACGGCCTGACATTAATTTTATAGTCAATAAGCTCTCTTAGTTCATGCAGACACCAAGTGTTCTTTATTGGCAATCTGTAAAACACGTTTTACGTTATCTAAAATAGACTATTCACTATGGCTTGTATTTTCATAAATCCAATTCAAGAGTACTCCAAGTGTTCACTGATGCAGATTGAGTAGGAAATCGTGATGATATGCGCTCAACCAGAGGCTATTGTATATTTCTTGGTAAGAATTTAATTTATTGGAGCTGTTGCAAACAAGCAACTATGGCTCGTTCACCGAAGCTGAATATAAGTCCCTTGCCAATGTCGCTGCTGAAGTCACATGGCTCAAATCGCTACTTAGTGAACTTGGAATTGCTGTTCAACAACCACCGATTCTTTGGTGTGACAACATTGGAGCCACTTACCTATCCTCCAATCCGGTGTTTCATGTGCGCACCAAACATGTGGAAATTGACTTCCACTTTGTATGTGACATGGTAGCTTCAAAATCTCTTAACATTCGATTTTTGTATAGTTATGACCAACTTGTAGATATATTCACTAAATCACTCTCATCTGCACTCTTTGCATTCCTTTGCGACAAGCTCAACGTCATTACTTTACCATCAAGCTTAAAGGGGCGTGTTAGTGATGTCTTAGAGATACAATCAATCAATGACTCAGCAACCAAAGATACAGTCAAAGTTAGTTAAAGTTAGAGATATAGTCAAAGTTGTTAGTACATACTATTGCTGAAATTATTTAACTGTAAAATTAGCTTTGATCTTCCTTGTAACTAATACTTGCTGTAATCAATACTTGTATAAATACAAAGACATTTACTGTGTTATGTTAAGGCAAGAAGTTATAAACATATTTTTGTAAAGTTCTATAAATAATGATAATAAGTGATTAATCTGGAGTCTTAAAAGTTCCAAATGCTGTAAAAATGTTCATGTGGCGAGCATGTAACAATCTTCTCTCCACAAAATTGAATCTCTTGCGAAGAGATGTAGTTCAAGATGGCTTTTGCCCGATATGTGGAAGGGAAGATGAAACGGAGAAGCATATTCTGTAGAGCTACCCTTCAGCACAAGACGTTTGGAGTTGTGGTCCTACAAAGTTACAAAAAAAGTGTTGGTGTAGGTAACACTTTTGCTTATGTGGTTGAGGAGATGATTGGTCGGTGTGATCTGGTAGACATTGAGATTTTGGCAGTGGTGCCCCAAAAAATTTGGTTCCAAAGAAATTTCATAGTGCATGGGGGAGATTTCACTCATCCTTCCCAGGTATTTCAAGAAGCTAGTACCTCCCTCGAGGAGTTTCGGAGGATTATTGCTCAAGATATTGTTGCTTAGCCCCCTCTCCAAGAAGAATGCCCTATTTTATGGAAGAAGCATCAAGAGCCCTTGGCGTATAGGGATTGCAATTATAGTGAGGGACCATTAGGGTATAGTCTTCGCTGCACGTAGTGTTACAAAAGAACTTTTGGTTGAACCTGTTGTAGTTGAAGCTTGACATGGTTTTATGCTGTGGAGTATTGCAGAGACATGAGTTTCTATGATATTATTTTGGAAAGCGATGCTTTACAAATTGCCATTGTGGTCAATGCGATCAATCCAAATTAGAGCAAATTTGGTTATATTATAGATGACAGTAAAATGGTTTTGCATCACTTGAGATCTTAGCAGATTCAACATGTGAAGAGAGATGCAAACTTTGCTCCTCATTTTTTAGCTCGAGAGGCTATTAAGAGTGTCATAAATAGGGTATGGGTTGAAGAAGTCCCACTTTATATCTATGATATTGTAATCAGGAGCAAATTGCATATGTTTGATTTTGATTACAATTAATGATATATGCAAACTGTTTCAAAAGAAAAGAAAAGAAAAATGATTAATGTGATATAAAGTATAAAAAATATTGTAAATTTGTTTTGTATGAAAAAATAAAAAAAGTTATTTTTTAATTAATTTTTTATTTAAATAATAATAAAAAATAAAAATAAAAAATTGTTAAAAATGACTGGATAGATTATAAAAGGTTGGAATGGTTTGATCTTACCTTTTATTTTGTTTGGAGGGTTTTACAAAACCTGTTGCCAAACGAATCCTCTCTCTTCACTTTTTCCTCTCATCACTCGCATCTCTCTCATTCCACTTTTCAGTTTCTTTTTCTCTCTGCCTGCATCTATTTCTCTGCATCGGCTACCCACTTCAGGTAAGGGTTTCGTCGATCTCTTAGCTTAGGGCTTTTGTGCATGATATAGAAGCTTAGGGCTTTCTTGAATCATCGAGAAATTCATTTATTTTTAACTTCGTATGATAGTCTGATTTATGATACAAAAGCTTAGGGCTTTTGTCCATGATATAGAAGCTTAGGGCTTTCTTGTACTTTGGGGCTTATTTTTCAGATTTATTATAATCTGAGCTCGCACATGTTATTTATGTTACTGAATGAAATCTGATTTTTTGAACGTTGCTTTCTCACCTTTTGTTTTTACTTGTTTTAAATTTAACACTCTTTTTTTTTGGTCTGTGCCAAGAAATCAACTGAACCCCCCATAAGGCAGAAGCTCCAACTCTCCAACATTGTCCAGTCTCTCACTTTTTTCCAGTAAGTGTCCTTTGCTCCTCTTCTTCTTGTTCTTGTAGATTTTTATTGCATATGCGCTACCCAACATATTTTACTTTCACCCAACTCATAGAATTTTAGAAAGCATTCACAAATATGTTATGTACAGATTCGTTGTATTATTATCCTTTTTCTTAGAATCTTTTTGTTGTACTATTAATGCTTTTGAGTAATTTACCACAAGAAGATTAAGAACGAGCATGATAGACAACCAAGATTCTATTATGCTGTTGTCCGTTATATGGATTGTATGGAGGATATGGATATTTATTTTTTAATTATGGTAAAGTTTTTTGAATAGTCATGATATTTTAATTACAATACAATTGTATCAAGCACATTTGTGATTTGTACATGCTTGTGCCTTGATATTATTATGTAAAGTTTATGAGCTTTCTTGTTGTTATCTCCACAGGATTTTGCTAGAAGAGCAACTGTGAGTGGTGTTGGATTTGTTCTAAAGCACATATGGTATGCCGAATTATCATCTTTTGATTGTGTTTTTTAATATGTTTTTGAACTATTTTTCTTTTTGTTTAGTTGAATTTCTGTACTAGACTTTTTTGCTTTGAATCCACTTGAGTGGAAATGGTTCTGCATGATGGATTTTGTCTCTGGAAGTGGAAGTGGATAGGTTTTGCATGTTGTCACTGCATGCAAAATATACAGGTTTTACAGTGAAGGTTTCTGCAAGTGCAAGTGGATAGATGTAATTGGATAGGGCTTATTTTATGTAATTGGATTTTGGTGGCCATGCAGAATTATGGGCCTTATTGCTTATCATGTTCTGATTTCATTTCAAGTACTCCTTTTGTATAATTGTATCCATATCTTGCCTACATAGAATATTAGGATCCAGGTTTTGTCACGCTTGAAGCATGCGTTTCATGCTCAATTTGAATTTGGTTTGAATTAAAAAAAAAAAATTGCTTATTTGATACTATTTTGGGCCTAATCAGTGCCAAAGACGTGCAACTTTTCTCGCCAAAAAAGCCCTAAAAAATGTAAGAAAATGGGCCAAAAAAATCTAAAATGAGCCAAAAAATAGGTCCAATTTAGGCACAGCACCCAAAATAGCCCAAAAGGCCCAAATTTAAAAGTGGTTATATCTTCAAATAACTGTTAACCGCCTAAGGCAAAGCGGTTGCAGTTATTAAATTAGACTAACCACCTAAGGCGGTTACGTTTATGGTTACGGTTAGAGGCGATAACCGCTAACCGTAATCGCTTTTGCACCCCTAATTTCTAGTGGTTCTCTTCATTGGAACGTAAGCTTTACTAGAGTAGCTCATGATTAGGAGGTGAATGTCTTTGCTTCGTTTTTTAATTTTTTGTACTCTTAGATTGGGTCGAGGAGGTGAAGATAAACTTTGTTGGCCCCTATCCAAGGGAGGCGTGTTCGACGTTAGATTGTTGTACAACGTCCTTGTCCCTCATGATGGTTCTCCTTTCCCTTTTTCCCTTGGAAGTGTATTTGGCGGAGTAAAGTTTCTTTAAAAGCGGCTTTCTTTGCTTGGTTGGCCGCACTAGGAAATATTATTACTTTGGATAATCTTAGGAAACGTCATGTCTTGGTGGTCGATTGGTATTATATGTGTAAGAGAAGCGGAGAGTCTGTGGATCATCTTCTTCTTCGCAATGAGGTCTCTAGTGCCATATGGAGTGTTATTTTCGGTAATCGGGGGTTGTCTTGGGTTATGTTTAGTCAAGTGGTAGAACTTTTCGCTTGTTGGAGAGAGTTATATGGTAGTCCTCAGAGTGCAGTAGTGTGGAAGATTGTATCGTCTTGCCTTTTGTGGTGTCTTTGGAGGAAAATGAATGAAAGAAGTTTTGTAGATCGCGAGAGGATGGTGGTGGAACTAAAGTGTTTCTTGTTCAATACTCTTTTCCTCTGGACAACTGCTTTAGACTTTCCTTCTCTACTTGATTTTCATTTTTTTTTTTCACTTTCTAGTTAAATGTCTTTTTTGTATACTTCCTGAATGTTATGGGGTTGCCTATTTACTTTTTTAATAATATTTCGATTACTTATAAAAACAAAATATATAGTAATATGTATATAATGACATTATACTACTATAATATATACATATACGCAACTGAAATATTTTAGTATAAATGTCATACTATATGACATATGTATATTTTCGCCTTGGATAATTTTCGCTGGCGTCACATTATAGTGATGGATTGGTGTTGTATATGCAAAAGAGTGAGAAACTCTTGATCATCTACTTCTTCACTGTAATGTCGCGAGAGATTTGTAGAACTTGGTTTTTCAGATGTTTAGAGTAGAGTGGGTTATGTCTAGACGGGTAGTAGATCTTTTGGCCTGTTGGAAAGGAAGGGTTCGTTGAAATGATCTTAAAATTGTTTAGAATTTAATCCCTTCTTGTTTAATGTGGTGCATTTGGAGAGAAATGAATCCCTGAAGTTTCAATGATTGCGAGAAGATGAGTTAGAGCTACAACTTTCTTTTTTTAAATTATTATTTGAGTCGATCTCTGCAAAAGCCTTTTTCAATATCTTAACTTTGTAGATTTTTGTGCTTTTCTTGTTCTTGATTTTTTTGGGTGTTTTATTTTTGTATGCTCTATGTGAACTTGGGTTGCACCCCTTGCACTCATTTATTGAACTTACATTACTTATAAAAAAATATTAATATATGTGTATATATATGGACCGACTAACGTATATATTAGTGAATGTTAATCTGTTAGTATATATGTTATAATTTTAACAATGTTACTACATATGTGTGTGTGTATATATATGTTAGTTGCAAAATAATATATATAGTAATTAATGTAATTTTTAGTGTTCGGCTTAACAATTTTTTGGCCTAGAATCATTGTTAATTTGCCCAATAAAAAAATTGGAATTGACTTGAGCTTAAGCTCGAACTTGATTGATTTCTATCAAGCTGAGTTCGAAAATGTTCCTAAAGCTAGATTCGAGCTTGAGCCAACATATATATATTTTTTTTAAGCCGAGTTAAACAACCAATGTTTGGCGACTTAACTTGATTACAGCACAACACTAGAGCAAGGTTATTTAAGTTTCAATTATTTTTTTTTCCTTTCCACTGCCCTTTATTATTGTTATTACTTCCTGGAATAATTATTTGGATTTCTAAGTTTACCACTTATTGTTTTTATTTAGGCTGATCCTGAGTTAGAAGCAATCAGACGAAGAAGAATGCAGGAGCTTATGGGTCAAAATAGCATGGTAATCAATCAACGCTTTGAATTCATATGAATTCTTTTGCATTACAGAATTGCAGCTTGCTTCATGCGCTTTGATGTTGATATCTTATCAAATTTATTGATATATAGGGAAATCAACAAAATCCTGAACAGCAGAAAGCTCAGGATGATGCCAAGAGGTTTGTTCTCGAATGTAGTTGTGGACTTGTACCATTATGCCTCAGATGTTCTGTCAGTTGTAGGGTTTTTACTATAAAGGCAGTTTTTATTTTATTTTATTTTATTTTTTAAGTAAATTATTGATTTGAGTGAGTAATTAATTTAGCGAGGCCGAGGAACGGAGGCAAATGATGCTTAGTCAGATTTTGTCAGCTGAAGCACGAGAAAGACGTAAGTTGTTGAAGCATATATTAAGACCATTATTTGTTGTCCCTTGGTATATAATCAGACCTTCATATGCTTATCAGCTTTTTCATTTACATGAAGTGTTTACTCTTGGTTACTGCTTGTCTAAAAGGCAACTTATTTTACTCTTGGGTTAGTTTTATATTTGATGTCCCACTCTCTGTAGGTAAACTATGCTAGTTGATGGTGCATTCGATGTTTATGATATCACTATGTCTTACCATATAGGTCTAGCAGTGTATCAATTAATGTAGACAAGTTTAACAGGTTTGGACTGGTCACTTGGTCATGATTAGTTTACAAAAGGCAAGGAGGTGTACTAGTACTATCTTTTGAGCTTATGAATGATATATTTACCTTCTTGATTGTAAAGGTAATATTCAAGTGATGTAGAGGTGTCTACTGTCAATATTAGTTTGTTGTTTCTTTCATTTCCTTTTTTTCCTTTCTTTTTGTGGTGGACAATATCTATGGCTCAAAAGCTTTTATTTTAGGACGTCATTGAGAATGTTGGTTTATAAATGGGACCAGGGAAAATGTGTGTAGGGCCATGGAATCAATACTTCTTTTTTCCTCTTCTCCCATTGGGTCAGACAATGTCTGTGGGGTTAAAGCTTTTGTTTTAGGGTTATCATTAGGAGAGTTGGTTTAAGTTCTATCAGTAGTCTTGTGGTAAGATTTTGTGTATGGTGATGGGATGAAATTTTAGAATACAGAATGCAAGTTGCTCCTGTCCTACAGCTGACGAAACTTAAGATCTTAATAAAGGTGTGAGTAGGGTTTCTGGCCAATAGGGTTATGTTGTAGGAATGAAACTAGTGCTAATGATATGCTGGTTGTGGCTGAGAAATCTACTCCATTATATGGCAAATAAAATAAAGAATAAAGAGGGTTTTGGATTTTGGGTTCGAGGGTTTTGGGTTTGCGTGTTTCTTGCTTGTTTGGAGCCTCTCATGTATACTGTCGGTGTTCTTGGGGGCGCCTTACGCTTTTTAATAAACTTTTACCTATCAAAAAAAAAAAAAAGAATAAAGAGATGAGATATGTTAGAATTTGGTTGAGGCTTGCAGTAAGTCATACTTTGGCCGTGTTTCTTTTGGCATAACAGATTTTCTATAATTTTTTTTTTCCTGATGAGTGTGGACAGAAAATATTGGTCAATGGGAATAATTTCTAAGTCAACAAATTTGGCATAGTAGGACTGAAAATGGCTTACAGCTCTCAAGAGGCGTAAGCCATTTTTTGGAGCTTATTACTCACTCTCCCCCACCCCACCTCCCTGAACCGCACACCACCACCTGCGGAGAGGAACCCAACTACCTCCCTTGCTGACACCACCCTGCTCCATTTCTCACTCGCGATTCCCCTATGCCAGTCCTAATCCCCCACCCTACGGCGACCCTCACCCCAAAGAGAAACCCAGTCATCCCTCCTTCCCCTATCATCTTCTATCTGCCGTACCCCATCATGACCCTTTCAATTGCCCCCTATTCCTCTGCGTTGTCGCTCCCAAAACCTACTACTCCCCCTTCCCCTGCAACTCCCCGCTAAAAAAAAAACTTTTTGTTTCTTGTCGTAGGGCCCCCTCTGTTTGTGGGCTTTTGTATATGTATATATATTTAATTGTTGATGGTGATATTTCGTGTTGTCACAATTGTGAGTCATTTCTGATTAATTTTTAGTTGCAGTGGAAAATTATTTTTCGTTCCAACCAAATAATGGAAAACATTTTTTATTTTACTTTCAAGGTCTCAACCAAACAATGGAAAATCAATAATTTTCCTCAAAAATATGTTCGACTAAAAATATTTTTCCTCATAAACTATTTTAGGTTGAATCAAATGCAGTCTTAAATTTGTTTCGTTGTCTCTACAAGACTTGCTGATTAGAAGCAAAAACTAAGACAAAATACAGACTCCTACATTGGAAACACTTGCTTAGCCAACTTGAAACTTTCTAATAACCAGACAGGACTTAGAAGCAAAACCGAAGACAATGTAGAAACTCCCTGAGGAGACTCTTACTTGGCAAGTCTAGACTTTCTAATAGCTACAGAGTACTCAAACTGAAAGAGGGCAGTAAAAAGTTAATAATGACTTTGTATCTTTAGACAGTTGCCTACGTTTCTTCCATAACGTTTAGTTATAATGATTTTTATGTTCTTTTTACTTCTTTTAGATAGGTGCTTCTTTTTGTATATTTTCTGTATACTTAGGGGCGTCTTACACTTTAAATGATATGTCAATTACTTATAAAAATAAAATGACGGTAGATATCTCTTTCCACATCAGCAATATAATGGAATAAGTCTGAAGCAGCCCGTACTTTTGTTTCGTTAGACCAATTGCATTCAGTTTAATATGATTTGCAGCACATGTCTAACGTCTGCTGCTATGCTGTATGTGCAGTCGCTCGAATTGCTTTGGTGAAACCTGAGAAAGCAAGAGGTGTTGAAGATGTTATACTAAATGCTGCTCAAAGGGGTCAGATAGCTGAGAAGGTACATGGAATCAAGAGGTGTCATTGGTGCAATATTTTTGCATGCTACTTCATGGTAGTGGGATGTCCGTCTAAATATCAATTACAAAAAGCCAAGTATCTGACAATTAGACACTTCACATTTTATATGTAGGTTTCTGAAGAGAGGCTCATATCATTGCTGGAACAAATTAACACCCAAACGACTAAACAAACCAGGGTCACGGTAAGTATACTATTATATAACTGATGTCCTTTATGCATGAGTAATGCTATTTAGTAAATTGTTTATATGACTGCCGGACAATTTAATGATGTGGCAGCGAAAATTGGCTATTGGATTAGCACTTGTAATTTTTTTTTTTAAAAAATCAAGAGTTAATTTTTACTGTTATATCATTTTAATTATATGAGAGTCGTATAATAGTCTACTATAATAGCATGGAATTACCTGCAAAATCTTGTTAATTGTTGTCTTATACTGCTTTATTTTCCAGATCCAGAGGCGTCGGAGTGTTCTTGAAGATGATGATTAGCTCTTATCTGGAACGAGTGTTTAATTATTAATATAATGCTTTTTGGAGTGTGACACATTAATGATTCGATGCTTTGTTGTTTATATTAATGAAGTTCTCGACAGTATTTTCCTTCACGCAGTGCCCTGTTGAAAAAGTTTTTGGACTTGTGGTTTTGGTATCTTATCTTTTGTGCGTAGCATTCAGTGAATAGTTTTTCTTTTATTGGGGCTGCATAATTAGATGGCCCCACTTATGGGGGGCATAATTAGATGGCCATCCTACTCATAAAAGTTGCCCTACTATTGAAGCTGATTGAAAATTATCTGATTGCTAATGTTCTTTAACAATTCTGCTGGCATCTTTTCCTTTGAGCAATTAGTTAGAGATTTGAAATTCAGAGTCACCCAATCATTTTTGTGCTTGAGTACATTTTTTAAATTATTTTTAGTAATAATATGAAATCATACTAAATTCATCTTGAAGCCATATTGTCCTAAATTAACTTATAGGCCTCAAAACTAGGGATTTAGATCTCCTGCAATCTTCTGCCCGAGGAGGGAGGGGCAGGAAAAATTTTAGGGGAGCTGTTTTCCTAGTGGAGGGGCAACAATAGAATATTTTTTTTGGTTGGAATTCAATCTTAACATTTTATAGAGTTATGCTGAACAATACACCCTAATATTACCTTAATTTTACTGGGTTAATGTGGCAGTGGATCATGCATTATTAAAAATAAATCTAATGGGAGTGGGATGGAGGTGTAGTTTTGAGTAATGCTATATTCCTCCCTATCTTAACCCTATTCCAATGGGCTAACGTGGCAGACTCGCAATGCTCATCAACTATCGTTAAAAATGAATCCAATGGAGTAATTTTGGAATAGTGATAGAGCTCATACTAGCGTGATTGAACACTTGTAGTTTTGAGGAATGCTAGACATTACAATTTTATTTTATTATTATCTCACCCTGATATGCTAGTATCAATCAACCATTGGATGGAGATATATATATATTTTAAAATGATTGATCTAAAGGTTAATCGATATGGTTACGTCAGTAAAGTGAGATAGTGATATAATAGAAGTGTGGTTTGTAGCATTTCTCTAATCTTTTATATATAAAGTACACTTTTTTTTTTGGTCTGGCATACACAAATACTGGTTCTGATTGTATGCAAAATTAGGAAAAAAAAGTTTGTCCTGAGCGAGGGTGACAGTGAGAGCACACCACTAAGCACCATGGCCCATATATCTATTTCCCTAGAAAGTTGAAAAGCCACCCAAACCCTTTTTTAAAGAAAAACGAAACCCATTTTCCAAGCCCCAGCAAACCTCCTGCAAAGTGACCCAAATCTTAAAAGTACCCTATCGTTTATGGGCTCTCCCACTTCTCCCACGCGCCCCACAAGCGCGTTGTCCCCAGCATATTCCTCTGCACATACCGAATCTAGCAACTTCTCGCTCGCTCACTGATGAGTCTCAACTGCCCTTTGCCGCTTTTCTAGGCTTCACAAAACAAAATAAAACAAACAGACCGAATCTCACTCTCTCTCTCTCTCTCTCTCTCTCTTAAAAGTGTGTGTTCTGTCATTGTTTCGTATGTTTGATTCTAACACTCTTTTCACGCAAAACCACTTCTGCGAAAACATCCTTAATTTCTGTTACGAAACTTGGTTCCTGGTTTCCCGGCAGCTCCCAAATTGGTTTTCTTGGAGACCCAGATGGAGAAAGAGCCTCTGCTACCGTATCTAAGCCCAAGAAGAAAACCAGCACCACCGCCATCGTTGCTAGCGCCGCTCCCGGAGGACAACGAGATCTCTCTCCCTTTAACCCCTTCTGCGCTCAAAGACCGCCTCATCTTTGGCCCTTCATCTTCCCCACAAGAATCCTCCCCAATTGTCGATGCCCTGACACTCTCTCTCAGCTCCCCAAGACACTCTCCTTCTTCTTCTTCATCTTCTTTAGACTTCGCTACCCCACAAGACCCTCAATCACAATCGCTGTTACAATCTTCACAGGCTTGGCTCATCGACCCCAATTATTCATGGACCAAGACCAATCTCCACCGCTCCAAAACGGCGCCGGCTATGGCGGTTATCAACGAAATTAACAACAACCCTTCTTCGCCTAGACCGCAATTCGGCTCCCAATCGATTGTGGGCCAAGCGTGTGTTCTTCTTATATTGTATTTATCGTTGGGAGTGGTTATATATTGGTTTAACAGGGACAATTTCTCGGCCAATGAGACGCACCCAGTTGTGGATGCTCTGTATTTTTGCATTGTGACAATGTGCACGATTGGTTATGGTGACATCACGCCGGCTAGCACAGCAACCAAGTTGTTTTCCATAATGTTTGTGTTGGTGGGGTTTGGTTTTATTGATATTCTGCTTACTGGGATGGTGAGCTATGTGCTTGATTTGCAGGAGGGTTATTTGTTGAGGACTGTGAAGGGAAAGAGTGAGAAGGATACGGCGAGGTCGTATATAGTGGATGTGAAGAAGGGGAGAATGAGGATTAGGATGAAGGTGGCATTGGCATTGGGGGTTGTGGTTCTTTGTATTGGGATTGGCGTGTGTGTAATGCATTTTGTGGAGAAGCTTGGTTGGTTGGATGCGTTTTATCTTTCGGTTATGTCAGTTACGACAGTCGGGTATGGTGACCGGGCATTTCAGTCCTTGACGGGTCGGATTTTTGCTTCCATTTGGTTGCTTGTATCAACACTCGCGGTTGCTCGAGCGTTTCTGTATCTGGCCGAGGCGAGAGTGGATAAGCGGCATAGGAAGATGGCAAAGTGGATTCTTGGTCAGGATATGACTGTCTCTGAGTTTCTTGCTGCTGACATTGACAACAATGGCTTTGTCAGGTAAATATTGGTCTTGATTAACTTTTGAACCTGTTTTTAGCTTAATTAGTTTCTGTACCTCTTACCTGCTCTAAGCTTGTTTGGGATTGGCGTGAGGCTTGAGAAGTTATATAGTATCCATATATACTAGATGCTTGCAATTTTTCTTTTAAATTGATTTTGTGGTTTATATATTGGCATTTTATTGTATGATTTACTGTTAGATAAGCTTAAATGTTAGATATCATTTGAAAGTAATGTAATATTTGCAACCTATATTATTACTTCAAGAATGAAATAAATAACAAGTGAACTTCATTTTCATTAAAACTTAAATGTTAGAGAATCATTAATCCTTTTTAAGAAATTTAGGAATTGCTTAAGTATTGTTTATGAAATGTGAGTACCAAGTCTTTAATTTAGAAATGCTACATGACTATAATAAATAAAGTTGCGAACTGTTTTAGAAGAGGTTTGTTAGAAAAGCTATTTGATTGCACAACTACAATAATATTCTTGTATTTGCTTTGTCAAGTTGTTAATTTCAAGTACTGTATTTTAAATTCTAAAGATTTTATGTCTAATGGCAATTGTCCACTTCCTTCAAATTTTTTGAGAAGAAATTTTGGTTATGCTCAATTTAGTTTGTTCTGAGATTTTAGCTAATCCTTTTGATAGCTGTTATTGGTCTGAAATAACCCTTGTTTCACTTTCAGTTTGAATGCTGAAAAAACTTATCTTAGTGACTGAGCTTAAAATATTGGGTTGATTCTCTTTGTGAAGATCTACATGCCTCAACTTTATCTTGTTAGATCTTTTTTTTTTTTTTTTTTTGCCTGGGGTTATTTTGCACCACAAGGGATAGGGATGCTCCGGTGTCTGACCATATGTGTATCAACAATGATGAGGTGCATTGGGACTTAGGGCTTATTTGTGATTGTGTTAGAGAACTTAAAAAGTACTTTTAGTACCTAAAAAACTGTGCCTAACAAAAAGCTGGTCTGATTGGTAAAAAAACTTCCAAAATATTGCTTTGACTTTTTACTCTAAAAATAGTCAAAACGCACTTTTAGGAAGAGCTAAAAAATGAAGCTTTTGCTAAAAAGCTATTTTTGACTTTAAAATCTCTATTTCCCAGCGCAATTCCAAACAGACCTTTAGAATTTTATCAAATTGGTGCATGACTAGGAGGTGGAGTCTGTTACTTCTTTCTTCAATACTTTGTATTCTTGTAGGATGGGTCGGGGAGGTGAAGATAAGTTTTGTTGGATTCCTTCGAAAGGACGATTCCTTGATGTTAAAACTTTTTACAAAGTTCTCATTTCCAATGTTGACTCCTCCTTCCCTTGGAAGAGAGCATATGGAGGACTAAGGCTCCTTTGAGGGTGGCCTTTCTTCACTTGGACAATAGCTTTAGGAAAAAATCTCAGTCTGGATAATCTTCACAAACGTCACATTATGGTGATTTAAGTGGCGTTTTATGTGCAAAAAGAGTGGGGAAACTAACGATCATCTCCTTCTTCACTATGATATTGCGAGAGACTTGTGGAACTTGGTTTTTTAGATGTTTGGGGTAGAGTGGGTTATGCCTAGACGAGTAGTGGATCTTTTGGCCTGTTGGAAAGAAAGGGTCAATCGGAGAGACCTTAAAATTGTTTGGAAATTAATCCTTTCATGTTTAATGTTGTGCATTTGGAGAGAAAATAATGCTCGAAGTTTCGAAGATTGTAAGAAGACGAGTTTGGACATACAATTTTGTTTTCTTAAATCCTTGTTTGATTGGATCTTTGCAAATGCCTTTCTCAATATCTCTAACTTTGTACACTTTTGTGCTCTCCTTTCTCGTTCTTGATAGGTTGTGTCCCTTGCGTTCTTTTAATGAACTACTTTACTTATCCAAAAAAAAAAAATCTTTTTTTTTTCTTATAACAAAGATGGTTTGAGTTTGGAAATGTTTTGGCCCTCTTAGGGTTAATAATGAAGGTTTAGGTGGACTTCTCTTGTTTTTGGGATTCTAATGAATTGCGATGGTTAGAGTCCCTTTCTATGCATTACCTTTGTAATTGAGACAAGTTGTGAAATACTTGATCAAATATCTTCTAGGCATCAATTGATCCAGGAAGTTTTTGGTGTACAATGCCAGTTATACTTTG
The DNA here is from genome assembly GCA_900184695.1 of Betula pendula. Classification (NCBI taxonomy): domain Eukaryota; kingdom Viridiplantae; phylum Streptophyta; class Magnoliopsida; order Fagales; family Betulaceae; genus Betula; species Betula pendula. The sequence goes on along the minus strand of FXXK01001531.1, from coordinate 81,493 downwards.
GTGTATAATTGCTGAATGATTTGGCAGAAATGAAATAAAACTTCAAATCTGACAGCTTTGCCCCAAAGAGGACTAAGCCTCTTATATATTTGTTTTACTGACATTATGTAGGAAAAGTAGAAGAAGTTGCTTATACTGGTCCATTGTGTTTGAAGCTAATTGATCACTCAGACCGACTGTGAAACAGTACGATGTAATGCATTTGGACCCGTCTTGGCATGAGACTCAGTGATTGGCATTTATTTGATTTAGTGATCTAAATTGAATAGGAGCCTTATGCTCCCTGTTTATTTTATTCTTTGCTTTTTGCCAGAATATGGAGCTTCTCCCTTTTTTGGCCCAAAACTGCATATGAGTTATATGTTCTATATGTCAGAGAAGTAAAATTCTATATGGCAGATACCTTGAAACTATGTTGGACTTCTTAAATGCCTCGATCAAATGTTAAGTACTGCATTCAATTGATTGGCTTTGCTGATAACTAAAATTGGTTACTCATGCTGTGTACTTTCATAATTCTTCTATTTTACATGTGGTTCATAAAATTATATTTGGGTTCGGAAATGCTAAAGTGGAAGGAGTATAAGGCTTTTAGTTTGAACAGAGTTAGTGTGTAATGGGTTTTGGAGGCAAATGTTAAAAAATAATGAGAAAACCAGTCAGAGTCTTCTGGACAGCAGTGATGACATGGATTTTCAGGTTGCTTTTGATGGAATAATTAATGACTAAAGCTCGTAGAACTTCAGGAGTTTAGGGCTTCGAAGGGTGTGAGAGAATGGTATGGCTTGGGGTTGTAAAGAGGCAAGAAAAGGGTAAAGCTTGGGCCTGATCTGAGGCTGTGAGCAGTAATCTGAGAACTGGAAATGTGGTCCTTTTATGGTTTGTGGTTATCAGGACTAACCTTTGATGGTGGAAGGTTTGGGTTATCAAATTATGACATATCGAGAACAAACGAGTCATGGCAGGGTCTGGTTGCAAGTTTCAAATGGGTGATGAAAGTGCAGAAAATCACAGGGAAGATGAGGAAAAGAAAGAAGAGGGAGAAAAAATAGCTGGATAAATGTGCCTTACAGTATCCAAAATACTTGAAATCTCATTGATTAAACTGCAAATATTCTTTGGAGGATACTCGTATATTTATAGGTTTGCAACCTTTCCTTATTCTAGTAGGTATAGTACTTCCTCATTTAGAAACTTTGACCAGTAAACAAGCTGATAAAGTAAGAGCTATGTTCTGCTACTCCCCACTACCGACTATTTAAATTAGAAATATACCCTTGACTCAATAAATGTGGCTAACTATGTTTTCATCATTTCATAAAAGAAGAAAAGGCAACACAAAAATTTTAAGATTACATGGTGATTATTATTGTGACTACCAGGGTTTTAGTATTTTGTAGTTGTGGTGTTGTGAGATGCTGCACAGAAAATGAAATCTTCTAGTGGTGCATCACAGCCATGGATGTGGATGATTTTCTGCCTAGGTCTATGCACCAAAAGACAGGCAAATGGCTGTTGATTATTTTTGCTTTTGTGGCCTATGATTTTGCTTCCATTGTTTATTTCTTCTGATTTGTGGCATGTTGCTGATGATAAAGAATCCAATTCCCTGCTTTCCATGTTTGGGGCTGCTTGCTATCTATCTGCACCTATTTTGACTTGAATGTAGATGTCTTTAGCAATGCAACAGTAGTTGTAAAAGGCCCTGATGTATCATCTTCGTTCTGATTGAATTTTTTCTTGTAGATGCGAGCTATATTACTTGCTTTAATGTCTCATACTTCCTACTTTACTCTTGTTTTGCTTTGTGATATTAACATCATTTTTCATTCTTTTTTATTCTCAATGATTTATATTATCTCCATTTACCTTGAGCTGAAGCCTATCCAAGCAGTTAGGTTGAGTATTTATGCTGGTTTTATGTATGCAGTAAATCAGAATACGTAATATACAAGCTCAAGGAGATGGGAAAGGTATCGGAGAAAGACATTATGCAGATCTGCAACAAATTTGATAGACTAGACACTGGAAACTGTGGAAAGATAAGTCTTGCTGATCTCATGGAGAATTATCATTGATAGGCAAGAACAGTGGATGAAGCATGATTGATACAAGTGCATGAAAAACTCCCCTGGTTTTGTTGCCCACTTGATTTGCACCAACCGGTTTAGATGATGAAGGTCACTGCATCTTCCAACTTGCTCTTACCCATCATGATTGTGTGGTAGATCAGGAGTTTCGATATCTGGAACAATTTACTGCTGGAAGGTATTTTTGCTTTTGTACACAGTTTTCTTAGGAGTATTTTGTACAAAGGTCTGGATTAATTCTTTTGTGGAAACCTGATTATAAAAGAGCAAGCTTAATAATTATAAAATTTATTTATTATGGCCTCTTATCTTTTGCTTGAGAGCTTTTCTTTGTCTTTTTTGGGCTCTACAGTGTAAATGTTTGTAAACTGCTTAAATTAAAGTGAGGCTCTTTAATCTCTCTCTTTCTCTCTCTCATGGGGCATTTGGTGTTCTCCCATGTGTTCGGATCTGGTTGATCATTGTAAATTCAGATAGTTTTCTTATTTCAGAATTTCTTGTTTTTGCCAACAGCAGAACTTATGGGTCAATCTCCCTTTCTTTTTCTTTTTTTTCTTTTTTCCGTGGACCATATTGTGAATGCTTATTTTGTTAGCTCATCAATGAGGTTTAATGAAGGCACATATCTACATCACCTGAAAATAACATAGTTTTGTTGTGATTATGCTTGCAGCATATAAAATCTCTCCCCCTCTGTCTCTGTGCACCAACTGATTGAGTTTCATTGCACCCATAGTTTATCATTGCATGTTGAGTTGTAAACTTTTTGTCATAATATGCCATGATACATAAAATTGAGGCATTGCATTGTTATGGACCATAACAGAGCGCCTTAGGGTTTTCTTTTGGGATTTCAAAGATTTTTGCTGCATTTAGTGGAAGGTATCTGATGTGGAATTCAAATTTGTCTTGGTTCTTAGAGCACTCTTTTCTCTGTGCATGTATGTGTTAGGTTCGGATGGAGAGAAGGGGTCTTTGAGGTAGGGTGGGAGCGAATCCTAGTGGTTAGTAGTGACACAAACTGAAAATGGTTTGACCACTGACAAAGATACGACCGGGGTTGATTACATGTTCTCTTTTCACTGCACTTGAAAGCTAGTGATCATTCTCCTTGTGATACTTGTAAGTATAAGCACCTTTTTCTTTTTTTTTAATTATTTATTTATTTTATTTTAAAGTCACATCTGGCTCAACAAATGTTTAGCTAAAATTAGCTATAGAGCATCTTTTTCTATTTTAGCTACCTACTTTTTCAAAGCACTTGCATTGGGCTCAACATTTTAATTATCCACTTTTACTATTTCATTTAAAATATTATTTCTTTATCTATTTTTTACTATTCTCAAAGAGGAGAGAGAATGAGATTGATTTTTTTTTATTAATTTAACTAATGCATATGTAGATCTACAGTAATCTTTAGCAAAAGTGCTAGTCGGTGGGAAATTGTTTTGGTAATTTTTGCTATAGGCACTTTGGCTAGTACCTACATCATGCTCAAACATTTACTATTCACTTTACTATTATAATATATATACACTTTGGCTAGTACCTACATCATGCTCAACATTTTAGCTATTCACTTTTACTATTATAATATATAATTATATATATATATAAATATATATATAATATATATATTATATATTATAATATAATATATTAATCTATTTTCACTATTCCCAAAAAGGAAAGAGAACATATTGGTCTTTTTTTTAGTTTTTCTTATGCATTGTAGCAGTTAGCCAATTCCTTAGCCAAAGTGGCTAGCCGGATGAGAAGGTTTTTTTAGTTACTTTTTGCTACAGGACTTGCCAAAATAGCCCAATGTGAATGCTCTAAGAGAAGTATTTTTTATTTTTGGAGGGATTTGATCTCCTATGCAACTGACTTCAACCATTTTCGAACACCTCATAGCATATACCTGGTGTTTGAGGCTTCTATCATTAATGTATGATTTGACCTAGAGTATACTGCCCCTTCCTTCTTTCTAACGGGTTTTGAATATAAAATAATTTATTAGTACATTTCATTAAAGTTGACAGTATGGAAATATGATTTACATTGCACTGAAAGCAGAACATGTATTAATTTTTCCCTGCAGAATTTTATTTTATCGCTTCTCATTTTCATGAATTACAACATCTCGGTTTCTAGGGAATCATTTTTGCTTATGGTTACATTGTCTCTTAAGCCTCCCTCCCTTTTAGAGAATGTGTTAAGCAGCTGAAAAAAACCATAATTCTAGCACTCGGTTGTTGAGAGTGATACCACTTCCCCATAGGTTCTGCTGGAGCACTGAGCTTCAAATTGCAATATTGTTAATGGTGTTTTGGACCAGTTGCTCCAACCATCTGTTTCAGTCTCGTTCATTATAACTTACATGCTACTTTTCATGCTCATCTATCACACCAATTTCACACTAGCTGATCTGACGTGTTTTAAGTAGCTAACACTTTAGTTTTTTTTTTTTTTTTTTGTTCTTAAGTGGCTGTCATGAAAAGTTACTTAAAACACGTCACATAAGCCAGTGTGATAAATGAGTGTGAAAAGTGGCATTACTCATAACTTATTGAGTAGTATTTACAATATTTTTGGGTCAACTTGGCAGGGGACGATTCTTGTATAGACAATAAGCCAGCTCGGAGCGTTATTAGGGGAGGGTGAAAAGTTGGAGTAGTTTGGTTCATGGAATCCCGATGGGATTCATATTGTTTTTCTAGTAGTTGTCAGGATTTCATGGTTGGTTCATGGTATTTAACTTAACAATCACGTTCTTGCAGGATTCACGTTTATGGTTTTGACAATCTCAGATTCCTGCAGGATTCACGCTTTAAAATTTCGTGGACATGTGATTAATATGCATTGAATCTGGTGGGAGTGTTGGGTTTGAGGCGTAGTATGTACAAAGTACAATGTCTCACTTTTCTTTATGTCGGGCCATTGTCGTCCTCTTTTGCCAATCACCAAGCTGTTGTTGGCCATCTTTGTTGTTCACCGCTAGCTAGCTACCACCCGTTTGGCCGCTAGCCTTTTCACAGTCAGCTCTGAATAAAGCAAGCCCTTTCTGGGATCTCTCGTGAAAAAGCAAAACGTCATATCTTGATATTCAGTTAGTATTACCACAAGTTTATAGTTTGGATTTTCTATTGAGGAATTCATTGTTGAGTTCACACTAGACGTGGTGTAAATGGGTATGAAGAATAGTATTACTCGTTGGTCAATAGAGGATTCGATTATTTTGTTTTTGCTCAAATGCTATACGACTCATTGTGCGAGTAGCTAGATATGGTGAAATAACGCATGTCCAAAACCTTTTCCATACCCAAGATTGGCTGCATTATTAGTCAAGGATCCAATGTTTAGTACTCTGACCGCTTGCAGAAGACTTTCAAAGAAAGCGGCTATTAGGCATTTTGCAAAACGCCCTTCTACTTCAAACAGACAAGTGAGTTGTGATTTTTACATGGGATCTTTATGAGAAAGGAGAATGTTACTATACTAAAGGTGAAAGTTTAACGAAATCAATATTCAAAAGTTCTAGAGCTTTTGGGTCAATCATTTAAGTCCTTAACAATTGGTATTAGAGTAAGCATCACGTCATTAATCACTAATCACGGAGGAAGATAAGAAAAATTACAATTTTAAGGATTAAGGGTTTAACCAAGTCAACATCCAAGAGTCTTAAAGCTTTTGGATCAATGGACCTAGTAGGAGTGAGGGATCACATATGTGCCATTGTTGTGCATTGGTTACACACGTATGTCCACATGTGGAAATTTTTGATTGATGATCGTATGATTGAAACTAGGAGGACACTGGTAACCCAAAGGTAAGAGATTTTAAGGCTAATAATTTTTTACAAGACTTACAAACTCGTTACAAACCCAACATAAAATTAGTGGGTTATGGTTAAAGGGCCTGACCTGTTTAATTAAATGAGTCGAGTTATGGTTGACCTATATATTCTTATACATATGCTTTAACATGATCCGAACCCAATACACGGTATAAAGGTTGGCAATTTTTAATACGACTCACGAACCTGATATGAACTCCACACAAAATTAGCCGATTATGGTTTATGTGTCTGATCCGTTTAATTAAATCGATCGGACTAAAGTTGATTTATATAGTTTATATCTATGCTTCGACACAACCCAAACACAATACGCGAACACGAATTGTGAGGGATTATACTGTTAAAGGAGGTTTCTTAATAGATTGTATAGCATCATTTAAGAGTAAAACTTACGAGTGTAAAACAGTGAATGTGTCCCGACCAATCAAGAGAAAATAGAAACTGCATTAATATTTGTTGGACAATAATTTTCTCCGATCCAGGTTAAAGGATATGTCATTTAATCCACTCTGATACATGACAAATGTTATCTATCAACATTGAGTTCTTCAAAACTCAATAATCATTAACTCTTATTTTGCTACTTAGGAACCCAAATATTGAATTTTGAAGAATTCAATATTAATAGATAACACTTATCATGCATTAGAGTGAGTTGAATAAAATTTCTTCGAACCTGAGTTGGAAGAAATTTCTGCCCATATTTGTTCTCACTGTCACTAAAAGATTTTTGTGACTTTTGATTTTCCTTTTTTCTCAAATATTGTTCATTACCCACGACCACGACCATTTCTTGGAAAAGCAAGAAAATCCAAAGGAATCACATCTTGGACAACAAAGCCAGCAAGTTGCACTTTCCAAGTCAAGCGCTCTCTCTCTCTCTCTCTCTTTCACACACACACACTCTTGGGCACTTATGCTGTCTTTTTAACCTTTTTAAGCAATTCCTTGTATCCATTAGAAGAATTCAGCAAACTTTAATGTAAAAGTAGATTATGGGTCATCTTAATATCAATGTCTTCCTTGAAATTTTTGTTTCAAAAGCTTATTCAAAGCTCTGCAGCAAAGCAATCTCTTCTAGAAGCTTAGGGAACTTTGATTTTGGATGAAAAGAAGAAATCATGTGTTTTAGACTATGTTTCTTCAAAAGTTTGTAATCCATAAACCCATCATGGGATTACACCTATTCTACGAATCTAGTGCATACCAACTCTCTCTCTCTCTAAAACTTTTTCTTTTTTTTTTCTTTTTTCTTTTTTCTTTTTCTCTCACAATAACTAAAACTGAAGAATGATACCCTGAACTTTTGAATTCTAATGCAGTTGACTGTCTCAGTGGTCTTGACTGGGTAATCAGCAAAGACTGTAGTCTGCTTTATTATATATAATAAAGCATTTTACCCAAAAAGGAGGAAAAAGAAAGAAAAAAGAAGTTTTATATGTTTTGGCAAATTGGTATGGCTGAGTCAACTCGTCCTGTTGTGGATTTGTGACAAGCTAGTGACTCGATGAAATGACTAATATTAAACAAAGGATTTGGTGAAAAAAGGTCTTTTCTTTCTCTATCTTCTTGTTTACTGGTTGGTAAATGGTGGGGCACTAATACTAGAAAATTGAAATAAAGGAACCCAATATTATTAGTAAATAAAGTAGAATCAGAATTAATAGTAGTTGGAACCAGTCAAATAAACTCTTGACCACTGAAAGAATCAAACCAGAACATGACCTTTCACATTAATTTGAAGCAAGACCTAGCTTAAACACTAGATGGCCGATTAAAGAAAAGAGATATTTATATGTGTGTGTGTGTGTGTCTTTGTTTTGCTTATTAAATTTGCAACTATGATCGACACAATTATTGTATGATGTGTTAAAAAACTGGAAAAATTGACCTATTTGGAACATTCCAAGTGGAGTGGATGGTGAATACTGAATAGTGTTTGTTTCTTGTTGACTTTCGCTTTCTAGTCAATACAAATAAACAGAATTATGAAAATTAATGTTTATTTTCACAAGTTATAATAATTGTTGAGGTGATGTGGATTGATGATATACAAACAAAACTTTGTTCAGAGTTTTGGCCGGAAATAACATACTTGTAGAGTAAAATAAAGTTTTGTTCGTAAAGTGGCTTTCATTCCATTTTCCATTAGCTTGGTATCTTCTGAAATTTTCTGCCTGAATTTCGCTGTTCGAAGCACCCGACCCCCTAACCCCTCCATCTCATTCCGTAAAATTACAGTAGGGAATTTCAGGAGAGATCCTCATCGGTCCAACCCAAAAGATTGCTACTCAATTCCCTTTTTCACTTGAACCACAATATTTTGATTAATATGCATCTAATATGCATCCATTAATATGCAATTTTCTTTCCTCTCTTCATCTTTGATAGAATTTCAAACAGATTATCTTGGCACACCCTAATTGAGTTCTCAAACCCTGAATAGACTAGCACCGACATAATTCCCTATTCTCCCCGATTAATTTGGCAATTCAAACTTCAATAATAATAATAAAAAAAAATTAATGTTACATTTACATTTGGTAATGCAATTAATCGCACGGTCAGACTCAGGCAATAGATGCATGTAAGGACTCAAAAAAGTCAAAGTTGCCAGTGGAAAAACTCTTTAATGCTTAAGTTAATAAGGGTAAATAATTAATTACTCTAAGAATGAAAGCTATTGTATTTATGAAGAGAATAGTTGTGTGATCGTACCTGTAATGGTTGCATGCCCTCTCCTTATGTGGAGCATCTAATAGTGAGATACGACCTTGGCTAAGTGTCATCTATTGATGGGGTATGGCCCTTGTCAAGTGTTGTGTCCAACTAACGCCCACTAATTGGGTACGACATTGGCTAGTTAGGTGTCGTTCGCTTTTGGGATTGGGCTTTGGTCCTTGGCCTGGCGTGGCAAAGAATTGTGGCTTACTGACAGGTATTGGTCATAATATGATGTTGCGCCGAATTCTATACTTCTTGGCAATTAGGACGAAATCAAGAATACTTATTCTCAATGCCTCTCCCTTCTCGTGTTCTTTAAGCAACTATTGTATTGGCTTATTAGTTTCTGTGGTCTAATCAAGGCCCGTGATTTGGGCTTGACCAACCTGGCCGAAATTGTGGGCTTCCGAGTTCGCGTTCCCAAGAATATATGGCATATCAACGTTCTAGCTTCAAGTATAGTTTCAATAGTTTCATTACTACTAGTTGATATGATAAGCATGCGTGTAACATTTGTTTTGAATGTTTGGTACCAAAAAGTTAATTCCTATTTGTACGCACGCTTGTAATGAACGTGTTTATATTAGTTTCAAACATGTTTACCGAAGCTTTTCGATGTTCAACTATGGTTGGTTTTAGCGTTGAGAAAAGTATTATGTCAATAATAGGAGTAAAATGAAAGGTTAGGATCTTACTACTTTTCCCCTCCACGAGTTTATTAGGGCGTAGAGTAGAAAAAATGGTTCGGGTTTATAAAATAAACTTATCACTTTATCATTCAAAGCCCTCTAATCAGTTACCGTTGGCAGCAAGTTCAACGCCACAATACTTTAATTATATAAAAAATGTAAGAACATTAGCATTGGCTTATGCATATTCTCAATCTAATTTTAGCTAAAAAAATTTAATTTCTTTTATTTTTATTTTAACTATTCACTTTTTAAAAAATACCATATATATATCTTCTTATCTAAAATCTTTCTATATTCTAATAAAAAAATAGATATTTTTAAATAATTTCCTATTTATTTTCTGTAAAAAGAAAAAATAAAAAATGCAACCTGATCTCTCTCTTTCTCTCTCGCACACTATGCCTGCCGTTGTGCTTGCTGTCAAGTTCCATCCCGACGCCACTGTGCTAGCCGCTCGCCGCTGCACCTGCCCCGCTCATGGCCGCCAAGTTCACCAATCCAGACAGCCACTTAAAAAAAAAAAATTAAAAAAAAAAAATAAAGAAAGGAGAAAAGGTGAATATGTACCGTACCTCACCTCATTGATATTTTAGAGTAAGAATGCATGAGCCGGTTTGAGTAATTTTGGGGAATTGTATCTAAATTTAGTAAGAGATGACAAATGGATAAGCTGCGCCCACGTTTAGACACAAGCTACGACCAACATTCCAAGGCAAAGCATGTCTTAAGCAATGTATTGGCATTGATTGCATAAAAAGAAATCTCTTATTCAGTATTGGGTGTTTGGGGATCACAAAAGGATAATGAAAACCCTATAACCAACCTTCTAAAAGTTAAAAGTTTGATGTAGTTCAGATAACAAATGTGAGATTAGAAGGTCCTTAATGGATGATTCGACCGAACCGGTGACCTAACCGAACATGAGACAGGTTATCGAAAACTTGTTCAGACAAATAGATCAAATAAAAACTCTCTCAAAATTACTGAAATCTCCACCCATTTGATGGGTTATGCAAATGACAGCAGTGACGTTGCCAAGATGTGATGGGAGAAGAAGGGGCATCATTAGGCCTTAAATCAGGGGCTAATTGGGTACTCTCCTAATGAGTCTACATCCAAAAGATTCTTTTTTTCCTAGTGCACACCTAACAAAAAACCTGCCCTCTTCTATATTGACAGGGACTTCCAATACCAATAACAATACCAAACCATACTTTATGTCACATATAATGGACACACCCACACAACAAATGAAGGTCAACAATCTCATGCTCTTTTTGTTTTTTTATTTTTTATTTATTTATTATTTTCTAGCTCTACCACCGATTGAAAGTCGTCTCACTTAAGCAACCGCCCCTTTTGCTACCGTATCCCACACCTCCATCAAGTTGGAATATATATATACGCTTTCCGCAGTTGATTTTTGTGTTAATCTTTTTACATCATCCAATCAGGAAAAACAATTTTTCCCTTCTAGATTCAACGTCTTAATCATCTCAACTATTTGAAGAACTTACATATTATTATTATGTTATAAATGACGTAGGAGTATACCTTTTTGTACATCATGCTTCTTTTTTTTATTTATTTTCAATTTTCTGTCTTCATTGTGGTAGGATTTAGCCAACAAAAGTCTTTTCTTATGACTAATTCTTCTTTCAAGTTCCTTAGTTTTCATCGGTTAGACGTAGTAATTGTTGATTTTGATGCATTTAATTTGCTGTCCTGGATTTAGGATTATGTTAATCTTTGTTACCGCCACTACTCAGTTTTTGAAGCTATATATATTGATATTGCACCAATTTTTGTAACATTATTTAGATTTGACTTCAATTAGAACTGTACTCGTTGAGATTGAAAAACGTATCTTTTGTGTTTTGTTACCGGACACATGTCTCAATTCCAGGGAGTCGAGTTCCAACTAAACCCGAGAAACATAACTTAACTTAATAGACCTAAAAGTTTGATGGCTGTCTTTTTCATGAATATATTTCTAACCTCAGTTTCAAATCAGGGCAGAGCTCTGTAGGACAAAAGGTTGGCTAATTTTGTTACTTAACAACTAACAATTGAAGAAGGTAGGTAGATGTCAAACAACAAGTAGATAAAATGCACTTATGAATAAGTACCAAATAAACCACCAAAAAAAAAGGGGTAGTTTGAATTGTTTAATTAGTTACTTTAGCTCCCAAAATCGAGTAGATAATTGAAATAAAAAGATGCTTAATTGAGATTCATGTTATGCAAATAATTAGCCACAAATTACGGCATGGCTCAGAAGTCTGTAAAATATTCACGTGCAACTTTTTTACCAATTTACTCTAATGCTTCTTGATGATGACCAAAGAAAGTAATCACCTTTATTCAACTAATCAACAGGGGAGGATTATATATTATTAACATTCCAAGAGTTTTTTCTTCCTCGGCTTTGGTATATGAACGCCAAAGAGTTTTGACTGCTTCAATCACAAACATAAGGCTGTTGACAACACAAAGTAACTTTTTGCCCTTTGATTCTTCCAAGCTAGTCTATTTTTGACCAAATCTCATAATTGAGTTGGTTTGTCATAATTTAATTTCAAGAGTTTCCTATTTAATGAGTGTTGTGTCGGCAGTATATATTTTAATGACAAGTGATAAGTATTACATGAATTGTCACACCAATTTGTAAATGTGGACTAATCTTCTTTTTTTTTTTTAGTGTGAATATTTCATAATCCATTGATAACAAGTCATGAGTAAAAAGCTCTTACAAATCATCATAAGCTTTAGTTATCATCAGTAGCATAAAGTACAGATAACCATATCACAATGCTATAAACTTATAGTCATAGAAAAAAAGAAAATATATTTATGACATCATCTTCCGCCCACCTATATAGAACATCGGTTAAAGAATATATCTGCTCCGAGTAGGCTAAATCTAAGACATGGGTAACCAAAAATTACATCAACTTTATTTATCCGGTCATGAGAAATAGCCACCCACACCAATCTACTCATTCCCAACCTTAAAGGTCAGGAAACAAGACCGTCATCGACGCAAGGGCCAGGACAACAAGAAAAAAGCAACACAAACAGCAAAAAATTAAGAAGCAGCAAAAAAACTCCAAAATATAGCAGCACCGACGATTGGGGAGGCAGCAAAAGGCAGCAGGAAGTTACAGCTCCATCACGTGAGGAAAACGAGGGGGGAGGGGGGGAAGAAAGAGGGAAGAGATTCCTCCTCTCCTGGCTGACGCTTTTTTTGGTTTCTCTCTCTGAAACGGCTAAACAAATGTTGACTAATCACGTTAATTTGTAAGAGACTTAATTTGCATTAATGTATTTGATCCTTGGTGAGTTATGTAGCATTTTAATTTTGAATTAATTTTTCTTTTCCATATCTTTGATCCTTGGCTACCAAAACTATCTATCCTTTCTTGCTTGCCAAGAAGAAGAGTTTCATTGATGTTTTTGATGGTGAAATTTGGCTATCAACCAGCTAACATTTAATAGCTGTTTAAAGTGTCATTTAAATACGATGTTAATTCTATATATTTATATATATAAAACTTACACGCATATTATATCTTACACGCATATGTTTGAAGAGCAGCCATCTCGTCGTGGTAGGGGTCGTTGTGCTCATGAATGGACACTTAATTTTGGGTCAATTTTCAGTGTGGTCATCACCAATAAGACAATGCTTATGGGACCATTGATTATAACTAATGGCAGTATTAGGACTTAGATTCAACGATAAACTCCATCCATATATATCTATACTTTACTTAACCATATATATATATATACATACACTTTACTTAATGAACCTTATCAACTTTCAGTGCTTTTACAATCACCTCCTTAAAATTTAAAATCTTTCGATTTAATGTATGCAACTTTAAAAAATTTGTAATGTCATCCATTAGTTAGAATTGTATGTTAAAGGGGTATAAATGTCATTTGATTCCTTTGCTGTCAGATTTAACCTCAAACCCTAACGGTAAAAGGTAATAGTGCAAATTATTTTAAAGTTTATTACATTAAGTTGAGAGTTTTTAAACTTTAAAAAGATGATTACAAAAACGATGAAAGTTCAGCAGAATTAAGTGAGATTTTGTGTTATATTTACATATATGTGTATCTAAAAACATATATGAAATATATGTACTAAGCAAATAAAAACACAATAAGTAGATTCAACAACAATGTTGAGAAATATTAGTAGTCATAGTCTATGATTATTGTACATATGTACTAAGCAACTTATGAATAGTGCTATCATTTAACAATATTTTCTAATGAGACATATTTAATTACATCAACATTATATTGTAAGAATAATTAATTTGACAATTTTCTATTAACTTAAGATTTTAGGATAATTGGTAATTTAACATAATATAAAAAGCTTGATATGATTTAGGACATATATGTTATGCGTGTCACTTAAAGAAGCACTTCACTATAATCATAGAAAATTCAATATTAAAAAGTACATGGCACTTATCTTGAATCCCTTAAGACTTTATTCATGGATAACCTCTGGTTTTAATACTCATCATTATCCTAATTAAGCTTGGAATTACTTGTGATGGAACGAGATAAAAAAATAATAATAATAAAGCGTAAGCAACACTAAGCTATTCGTTTCTTGTGAAACCTAATTAATTTGCGAGGACCACCGTGTTCCTTAAAATGCCGTGGAAATTAAATGTGTAGAGCTTTCATTTCTCTAGCAACTTAATTGTGCATGTCTCCCCATGAGTATACAAATTCCCTGTCAAAAAAGATTGTTTTAACTCCTCATGGTCAATGATCTCCTTTTTCTATAAATGTTGTGAAACTGATAATCGAACAGCTAGAAGGAAATCTCAAATAACTATATATGTATATATATTTTGGGTAAGTAAGTAAGTGATATTATTTGTAATCTTTCTGTTTTTTTTTTCTTGGTCTGTGACCAAAATTTTTAGGAGATCTAATTTTCGGACACACTCCATTGTCAAATGGGCGCTTCTCATACCTTTTATGGAAGTATTTTCACTTCTCTTGTTTTCTCTCATCTGTAAAAATCAAGAGTGGAAAAGACCTACCTTGACCCATTTTCCTAATTCCCAATTGTTATCAAAAAAAAAAAAGTAAGAAACAAACACAACACATTAGAATTTAAGGGGGGCTTTTCCACGATCGATAAGAATGGAGAGGCACAGTTGGGGGCTGGAGATGAGAATACATTTATTTTAGAGTTTGGAGATATCCCATTTGCCACAAATGATGAGCACATAAATTTATACTTCTATGAATTTTCTAACTTTTGTGTTTGAGATGATGGGAGAAATCTCAAATAACTTAATCTCAATTGGTTTTACCTCCTCTCCCCCTAAGGACTTTTTTAAAAATTTTAGTTTTAGGATTATTTAGGTGCAGTTCCGCCCCTATTTTCATTGTTGATAAGAATGGAGAGGCACAGTAAGGAGACCAGAGATGAGAATACATTTGAGTTATGTTTGGTATGCGAAATAACTATTTTCTGGAATAGCCTTTATTAAGAATGGAAAAAGTGAAATTGATTAGCCTTGTAATAGTCATTCTTATAGTCATAAGAGAATGATTATTCATTCAATTGAGAGAATAACTATTCCTCTCAAATTTGAGAGGAATAGTTATTCTCTCAATTGAAGGATTATACATTCCTTCATAGTTATCGGAGATGGTTATTTTAAGACTAATTTATTCTATTTTTTTTCATTCTTAATAAAAACTATTTTTAAGAATAGCCATTTCGCGTATCAAATATGTCCTTAGAGTAGAACATAGAGACGGCCCATTTTACCGTAAGTAATGAGAACAAAATTTTACATTTCTGTGAATTTTCTAACTTCCGTGTTTGAGAAGACAACAGGAAAAATCTCAAATAACTCAATCTTAAATGGTTTTACCTCCCCCCCCCCCCCAAAAGAAAGAAAAAAAATAGAAATAATTAGGTTATAAAAAAATGCTAATAAATTTCTAGAACGTAGATTACCTCTGTAGTTTTGTGTGCAGCACAAAAAAACAAAATAAGTTTAAGTAACACGTGTTTGTCCATTTCTTACTACCTGTTACTTCAAATATGGTAGACGATAGATGCGTATGATTTCCACTTTCCTATTTTTTTTCCTAGTTGAACAACCCTGTGTGCCCTCCTTGTGAATACATTACACGTCAAAAAAGATTGTTGACTCCACATATGTTGTAGCCAAACCTCCTCTTAATATCTATGAACATAGAGAAAAAAAAAAAGTAAAGAAAAATGATCAGTCGACAGAAGAAAATATCTCATAACCATTAGTATACTAGAATAATGTTAATAAGTTTCTAGAACGTATATATTTTATCTCAATTGAAAATCAACAACAAAACAAAGAATATGATCATTTTGTTGGTTATTCTTGGAAATTTAATTTTTTACAAATATTTTTTGAAGGCACTTCTAAGTAAAAAAGGAAAACTTCAGTAGGAGCTCTTTTTTTTTTTTTTTCGATTAATGAGGAAAAACCCATAAACACGATCAATTGATTAACATTTTGTACCATACTAACGTATAAATAAATTCCCGTTAATTATTTTAACTACTGTCTCTCAAGTAAATAGAGAATAAACTTGAAAATTTTGAACTTCAACTAATAATATGAAAAAAAATATATGATCACTTTTGAACGTAAGTGAATTAGCTTTTCTTTTTTTGATAGGCTAATATTATTATTATTATTATTATTCTTTTTAATGAGCAAGTTATAGAATAAGAGGAAAAATACATATACTTACCTCTTCAAATTATCACTTAATTTATAATGTTTCCTCACCGTTAGAATTTTATCATTAACTTAAACTGAGAGAGCATAAAATGTCCATTATATCCTATAAAATTTGTAAGAATATAACTATTACATTACAAAGATTAAAAAAAAAAAAAAAATTGCTGGGCGATGAGACGTGTGAATCTGGAGATGACCCACAACTAGTCGTGGGAGTGGGAGGTTTTTTTATTTTTTTATTTTTCTATTTTAATAGGATATTTTTATTATTTTAAGCCATATGAAACGCTGCCGATAACCCTCTTTCATTAAAATTTAAGGGAGGTATTGTAAATTAAGTAATAAATTAATAGGGTATATTGCGAAAATTAAAAATTAAAAGAAACATTATAAATTACGTAATAATTTAAAAAATGACTTGACTTAAGTGCTGGAAAAAAGAAAAAAAAAAACTAAATGATGATGTAGTTTTTAAACGGTCAAGATTAATTCCTTAAGTGTAATTCAACTTAGAAGTAGTCGTGACAATGAAAGATGGGAGAGACGGTGACGTTGGATCCTCATCAGTCGGGGGCAATCTTTTCATGTAGGAAAAGCCGCAGGAGCGTCGCACACGTGCCGGGTCATGAGTCGGCTACGGTCAAATGCCGGTGGCCTCATGGACACGTGTAAGCCCCATATCCTAGAAATCCAATAGTTAGAAAGTTTGAATCATTGACCACCCACACTCAATATCGCTCACAAAAGGCCAATCCCGTGACTGACTGAATCCGGTTCCCTTTAGTCTTCGCTGACTTTCTCCTATTTCCTCTCTCACGCGCTCTTCTCATCCTCCGCCTTCCTCACGCTCCCTACCCTTTGTCCATCGCCATGTGCTTTGATTTTTTCAAAACCCATGTGCTTTTGCTTAATTTTTTTATCCTTATGAAACAAATATTCTTCTCTATATGTTTCTGGTTTAAATGATTACTAATACCCCCCCTTTTTTTCTTCTTCTTCTAACCATGCTTAATAGGGATGGTTTTTATTTTAAAGAAAAATAAATGTCATTTGAAGGGACAATTAAACATATGTATTTAATCTAAGATATTAGACTATACCCGAGAGGTATGTTTGTTCATGTGTTTTGAGGGATGCTTTTTATTTTCTTTTTGAAAAAGTATTTAGATGTAACATAAAGGTAAATAATAGTTTTATGTTTTTAGGAATGTTTTGTGTTTTAAATTGTTTATTAATATTTTTGACTCATGAATAAAAAATAAAGTCGTTAACGCACTAGGAGCGGAACCTCCCAACCTCTGAATTTTAAAAAAAGTCACAAAATTTTGAAAATTTCTTCTAAATTTTAGATATTTTTATTAAATGTACTCTCTAAAATTAATTTTTTAGTTCCGCCCAGATAAACACCTATGATTTATAAGGGATTGACGATAATAAAACAAAAAACAAACCCTAATTTTTTAATAATTTTTATAAAAACAATGTGAAAGCCATATTTATTATTCTTTTCTACTAGATCAAGTAAAAGTATGTAACGTAGTGGTCCATTATTTTAACATTATCTGTAAGATGTATTGTACCTAATGAGTTTCATGTCTAGGGAAGTGATCAGAGAATGAAATTTAAATTGAAGGAAAGAATCTTATAATCATTAGATTAGAGGTCTATTGTCTTATTCTCTATTATTTATTTATTACTCAAAGAATAAAGCAAAATCTATTTAATTTGCATTTGAAGGCTAAATGGATTAACTAATTAAATGAGACTTTCTTTTAGTATTATATATATGGATGAGAGTATAGCATGGACTAATGGGAAATGTTTCCATCTGAGAGGGCACTTTTTGGTCTTCCGATTGGAAGGTGTTTTGTCAACCTCCTTTATAAAGTTATGATAAAAAGTCTCATTCAAACATGAAGAACTCCCCTCTCTCTCTTTCTCTCTCTCTCTCTCTCTCTCTCTTTCTCTCTACTATATATAAAACTCATCAAATTACATTACAGAGAAAAGTATAGACTCGCTACAAGTCTTTAGAACCAAAAAATAAAAAACAAAACAGAGAGAAAAGGCTTCCTGTCAAAGCTTCCTTGTTATTCTAGTCTTCTTCCTCTCCATGTCTGATGAACCAAAAGATCATGTTTACTACCATGATCTATTCCAAGATATTCAAAAGCCGCCTTCGAATATCTCTGGTTCATCGGCATACAATTCGCAGGGATTTGATCCCTCTTCCTACATAAGCTTCACTGAGAGTTTGCAAGCACCCATGGATTATAATTCATTGGCAAGCGCCTTCGGCCTGTCACCTTCATCCTCTGAAGTATTTTCTTCTATTGAAAACAACCCGAATTATAAGCCGACGGAAGTCGCGGATTTAAGTGGTGGTGGTGGCGGTGGCGGTAGTGATATTCCGGTGAGTACTCCAAACTCTTCCATCTCTTCCTCTTCAACTGAGATTGGCGCCGAGGAAGATTCCGGCAAGAGTAAGAAAGATAGGCTGCCAAAAGAATTAGAAGATGGAGGGGAAAGCTCTAAGAAAGTGTAAGTTTGTTCTTCTATGGTGCTCAACTTTTTTGACATTTTTTTTTTTGGGTGCAATATGTATTGAATATGGTACTTCAATTAATTATCAACAGGAGCAAATTAGCAAAGAAGAAAGGAGAGAAAAAGCAAAAGGAGCCACGGTTCGCCTTCATGACCAAGAGTGAGGTTGATCATCTGGAAGATGGATATAGATGGAGAAAATATGGACAGAAGGCTGTCAAAAACAGCCCTTATCCAAGGTAGGTTTCTCATTTCTTGCACGCAAACAAAAATACCCACAAAAAAAAAAAATCCTTTAATTTGTTTAATTCCTTTGTGCCCCTGTGATTTCTCAAAAGCACATGGGAAAAGAAGAGAAACTTGAAATTATACTGCAAAGATGATGTTTGACCCATCATCAAGTGGTATATTTTGCACCCACCCACGTAAAATGAAACCCTAAATTAATGTTCTTTCATTTTTTTGGGCAACCAAAAGGAGCATGATAACTCTCTTTGTCGATCTCCATGAATTTGATTAATTCGACTATTACTTCGGTTTCAAAATTAACTAAATTGACTAATTTATAATTAACTGTAATTTTTTTTTTCTATTATAATTAACTGTAATTACTAGCTAGTCTGAACACTACAACTTGGGTACGGTCTTGTCTGCTTGGCCACTTGTGTTAATTCCTTGTGCCATTTCCCAAAAACACATGTTTGACCCGACCGTGTTTGTCTTAAGATTCCCATCAAGTGGTATATTTTGCACCACGTAACTTTTAATTAAGGCAGTAAATTAATGAAACCCTAGCTAAAATTCTGGTCTTTCTTTTTTTTTTGATCCCCAAGAATTTTTATTAATAATTTGGTTTGAAAAGCAGGAGCTATTACCGGTGCACCACACAGAAGTGTGGAGTGAAGAAACGCGTAGAGAGGTCATTCCAAGATCCAACGGTTGTGATTACGACGTACGAAGGTCAGCACAACCACCCAGTCCCCGCAACGCTGAGAGGAAATGCGGCTGGAATGTTCCCACCTTCCATGTTCACACCGCCGACAGGTGGTGGACCGACGTCGTTTCCTCATCATCATCAAGACCTCTTCCTTCAGATGGCGCCTCAAATGATGATGAATAGCCAAGCTGCAGGTGGACCGACGTCGTTTCCTCATCACCAGCAATACCATCATCATCAACTTCCTGACTATGGTCTGTTACAAGACATCATTCCTTCTATGTTCTTTAAACAAGAGCCATGAATAATTAATGCATGATCTAGCTCTCCCATTGTATATACACTTACTAGTTAATTATTTACGTACTTCTATATTAATATCTTCCTGACTTCCTCGAATAACTACATTTTTCTTCAATTCGCTTCTTGTTCTTGAATCTTTAGATTGAAGGTAGTATGCTTGAATTGCCACGATGGGAAATGAGATGTGTGGAAGCAGATGAGGTTTGGTAGTGTAGTTAAGTAGTGGTTTTAGAAGAAAGAGACGTGCTTGTACTACTTCATATTTATATATATATATTCAGTCCAATCGAAGTTAGCTTGTATCCTTGTATGGTGTATAATCCCACGTGATGACGATTTTCAAACATCAGAAATTCTTCATTTGATCGAATTGTTAAAGGATTTTATTTTGTCTTTGAATTCATATATAGTATTAACTTCTTTTCTTATATATGTTGTTAATTAGCCAATTATTAGATTAAGGGGTGACATTATAATTGGCTTACATAATTTTAAATTTATATCTCAACACAATCCGATCTAATATATAAATATGAATTGTCACCCTTAATTATCTTGGCACGTTTATAGTTGTAGAGTATGCAAAAATGATCAACCATTTTGTGTAGTGACAGAACTATTAATAGACAAGGGAGGCCTTGGCTCCTTTAGTTTTCAATTTTTCTTTTAATTTGTTCTTTATAAAGTTAAATATATATGTATTTTTAAAGTTAAAAATTAGGTTTGGCCCTTACATATCAAAAATAAGTTTAATCCTTCATTTACATTTTGGCTCATTCATATAAGAAATCTTGATTTTGCCTCTCCTTTTATGTTTAAATTTTTAAACTGTTGAATTTTTCAAATGAAAAAAAAAAAAAAAAGGAGATCGATCGAGCTTGTTATTAATTTACCTAAGAAGGGTGGGCAAGTGTGAACCACAAGGGTCAAGATCTAACACAGCATGAAACAGCTGCTAATCAGCCCTGTCTGTGTGTCTGTCTCGGAAGGTTGAATCACTCTCAATCATAAGACTAAAAAGAGTAAGTGGTCGCTGGTTTTTTAGCGTAAGTCATAAGCAGGTTACTGGCCAATTAATACGGATGGTGTGTATCATCCCAATTAAGGGGGGCCGTACGTTGTGCCCTACCAATTTGGCCGGTGATTGACGCAAACCAAATTTTTAGGTAGTGAGTAGGTATTCTAGAATTGCCTTTGTTTCTTTTTCATCATATTTTCTTGAAATATACGAACTGCATTTAATTAATATTTAATTAACAATGTATAAATTATATTGTTTGTGAGAAGTTAATGAACTCAATCTTGAAGTATCTGAGTATGTATATTATGTCTAGATTATATATATATATTATAATAAAATTTTAATTAACACGCATGTACTATACATACAAGATGTCTAAATACGGACAAACAAAGAAACAATGTGTGACTTACAAAAAAAAGAAAAAAAAGAAACAATGTGTGTGGGAGGCTACAACATATATATAATTCAAAGTTCAATTTGGACATATATAGTAAAAAAAAAAAAAATTGACCTAAGAATGATTATTTTTAATCTATAGAGTAGGATAAAATATGGATTGATATATGATGCAAAGAAGAAGAAAATATATATATACCTAGCTTATAACCTTTTCTTTCGTTCTAATTTCTTTGTTTCAAAAAACAAAAACATTGCAAATTAATTTTGGTGATAACTAAAAAATGGGGAAGCTAGAAAACTTTCAGAGTACTTGGGTTTTTAGAGAGGGGAGGAGGGGTAGAGTTTTTTTTTTTTTTATCTTTTCAGCTAAAGTATTCTACAATCTAAGTCTTATACGTCTCTTGTGCACCCTTCTTTTTTCGTCTCTACTAATCATGCGATTTATGTAAACTACACCAAAAAATATGAACTATTTAGAGCATTTCTAGCGGTGCTTTTAAATTAGGCATATTAGCTATCTTTAGCTCTTATGACCTATTTTTTTATATCCAGCAGACACTCTATTTTAAAGGTTTACCATAAATTTCCTACAGTAAACTTTCATATTTGAAAATTTACTGTAGCACATTCTATCAATTTTTTATTAGTATTTTTTTCTCTCTTTCTTCTCTCTCATTCTCTTCAAGCACCTTAAAATAATAAAAAATGATTAAATTTCATTTTTAAAGAAAATAGAGGGTGAAATAGAGGATGTTGCTAGAGTGTGTATAAAAAAATGGTTAGCTAAAATAAAAGTTGTTACTTTTTGAGGAGCTATTATATATGTTATTGTTGGAGATGCTCTAATAATGCTAGGAGAACCAATGATACAATATTCCCACAAGACAACCAACGTGCATATCCAACAACAAAAAATGCCGTTGGAACCATATTTAGTTCAATTGTGTCAATTCGTGTTCGTGTGTTTGAATCTGAGTCACACCTCTCAACTCTTAATTTACTAATTTTATATTAAGTTCATGTCATAAATTGTTAACCTAAAATGCCGTTTTTGGGTTTGAATCGTGTCGAAATATAGATATAAAACTATATAGTATATAAGTAGACCCTAACGCGATCTATTTAATTAAAGGAAAAACTTCACTTAAGACCCCAAATTTTCACCCGTTTTGACATACCTTCTTGAACTTTTTTTGCTCTCACTTTGACCTCTCATACTTTTAACATACATTATTTAACCCTCATCCGTTAGGACTTTCCATTAAATCCTAATAGATGGATGCAAAAAATTTCAAACTATCTCTCATTTTTAATTTTTAATTTTTTGTTTTTTAAAAAAAAATACAAGAGTATTTTAAAAATTTTAGCAAAATTTAATAGTGAAAAAAACGAATGAAAATTAAATGAGATATATATGTTGAAAGTACGAGGTACTAAAATGAGATAAAAAAAAAATTTAAAGAAAATATATCAAAATAGGTGAAAGTTTGAAGGCCATAAATTTTTTTTTTTAACCAAACGAATCAAATCCTCTACACCTAACTCCTAATTTTTTTTTTAGATTAGTGTAAAAAATTGTTTGTCATGATTTAGATAAACCTTAAGAAAGGAAGACGCATTTGTTAATATAAGACCAATTATTGGGTCCTCATGAAAGAACCCATTAATTATCTGCAAAACCTAAATAAAGAACTCCAAAGTAGACTATAAAAATATGGGCCTACGTGTGTGCCGGGAGCATCAAGTAACTGGCTAAAGGTATACGGCTGCTTAAGTGGCCAATCACACAAACCTTGACTAAAATGTTTAGGTACTTATCCCCCAAAAAAAAAAAAAATAAAACGCTCTGTTTTATAGCCTTAGCGCATCTAGCTACTGATTTCATAGGGCCTGAAGTTGGCAGCAATTATGCTTCTTTTTTTTTTTTTTTAATAATATACAGGAGAATGCACTAGTACGTGTACACACGTTGAAGTAGCGTAGGCAAGCCGTCTAGAAAGTGCAAAAAAGTGCTAGTATAATTTATAATTTTGAGAAAAGTACATATATTCTTTAAATTAACATTTTATTGTTAAAATATTATTTAAAGTATTAATTATGTTAATATTTTTTAAAAACTATTAAAAAATGTTAATGTACTCTTAATAACAAAAATATATTTCATAAAATTATTAAAAAAATAATTTTTTTTAAAAAAATAGAAACCAAGGGTGGCTCCCTTGATTTTCCAATCATTGTTTTTTAATTAATTTTTTTGAAGTTTCATTTTTTTTTTAAATTTATAAGGATATTTTTGTCTTATTAAAAATTTTTAAGGGTTATTTTTATCTTTATGTTGGCCTTGAGGAAAATTGACATTTTTTTTTTTGTAATTTAGGAGACACATTAATAATAAAGTGATAGTTTTAAAGGGGTATGTATACTTTTTCCTATAATTTATCTTATTTTCAAAGGCCGAAGCTTGATATATGTTTGGCTTTTCTTTTCTCAATAAGTTTTAGTGACAAAGACATTAGACAAGTACCATTTTTCTTTAATAAAGTAATGGTTAAATTACAAAATGGTATATGTGATTTTTATGTCTATCAAAACACTATTTTGGGTTTTAGAAAGTAATAATAAAATTGGTCCTTTAGTTTTTTGAATTTATAACATTGGTCATTAATTAGACATTACAACCTCAATAGTAAATTGGAAGAATATTAAAAAATCGTAATATTATGGGAGATATTGTAAATAGGATGATAGTTAGATGATGATTAATATAGTTTTTTCCATTAAATATAGTTTTCAAGTTGTTGTCCAAACACAATTTTATGACTACTATGGTAGTTTGTTGTTATAGGGGCTTATTTCAAGTTTTGATATAGTGATGCCTATGGTGGATCATTAGATTTGTGTGTCATTTATATGCCAACTTAAAAAAGGAAAGACATCGCGGTATGACCCTAAATGATAAGTTGTGGGCTACATCATCAGTTTAATGCTAAAATAGAATAATTAAAGGGAATGAGTCAACCTGCATGTGAGTACTTAGCCAAGATTGACCCAGGTGGTCCAAAGCATGGTTTCATGATTATCCAAAGTGTGATCTTGTCAACAACCTGTGTTAGTGTTTCAATTAATACATCTTAAAGGCTCGTGACAAGTTTATATAAACAATGCTTAAGATGATAAGAAAAAAAAAAACTAATGAGAAGATACCAACTTAAGAAGGATTTCATCAAAACCTTGAATAGCAACTCATGCTCAAGAATTGTTGAGAAGCTAGAGGTAATTGCACAGGAGGCAATCCATTGTCTTTGTATATATGCTGATTCTGGGTTGTTTGAGGAAGAGTGAAAGTCTAAACAATTTGTAATAATTTTGAGAAGAAATGCACGTCACTGCAAAAGATGGGACATGATTGGGATCCCATGTGCCCATGCATTTTCAACTATATTATACGATAGTGGGAAACCGGAAGAATATGTAGATAATTATTATAGTGTGGAGATGTTAACAAAAAAAAAAAACCCTATGATCCAAATATTTATCCTATGCATATTAAGGAGAAAGGTACAAACAATGGCGAAGCTAGGATCTTATTTTTGTAGGGGCGGGAAGCAAGATTAATAATTAATTAATATAATATAATTTTATATTTTAATAAGGTTTATTCGAGTAATGTTATACGTAGTATTCATGTTTTTATTTTATCCTCAAAGGTAATGTAGCTTTTAAAATTACCATTATATCAAAATCAATAGTGATTTATTCCAAATTTATAGTGATTTTAAAAGTTACTTCACTTTTGGTGATAGGAGGGGGACATGAATTTTATGTATAGCATTACTCTAGTTTACCCAAAAACCAACATAAATACCTTCTTCTTTTTTTTCTTTTTCTTTTTTTAATTTTAAAAACCACAGATAAAGTATTGCATATTCAATTAATTGCTTCTAATAGTTAATTATCTATCAATGGTATGCAATTATTTTGGACTTGTTTTCTTTTATAGTAACATCTAATACCTTCTTTAATTTGCTTTCCAAAAAAACAACTAAAGTTATTTCAAAATTATTTCTCAAATTTATAGCAGTCTCTATTATATCCTTTATTTCGTATTTAGAAAATATATTCTACATTTTCTAATATTTTCATGCTATGATAAGTATTTTTGGGCAAAAATTTTAGAGCAAAAACATAAAGTTGTGGTACAAGATGATTGATTTAAGTGGCTGAAATGCCACCACAAGGTGGTTTGACCCAAAAAAGAAAAGAAAAAAAGAAAAAGAAAAATAAAAAAGAAGGAAAGTGGGTCTTGGAGATATTAGAGACTTCCGGAAAGTGAGAATTTTGAGACAAAAAGAAAGTTAGAGAGAGAAAGAGAGCAATTTTATACTAAACAAAAGCAAGTTTACTGGCTTAGAAAAAAAAGAAAAAGGCAAGTTTACTTGCTCTGGACCTTTTGCTTCTGGCTTTGGGACTGCCAACGTGCCAGCTAGTACCTTAGCCTTGAGACCCAAGCCTATTATCTTATCCTTTTCCCATTTCTCACATTTAAACAAAAGTTTTCTACAACCTTCTTTCTTCAAACTTAGGTCCGAAAAAGGTATATAACATTGAGAAAGTGAATCAAATGCAAGTGTAAGAATAATCAAATGAAGAAGGAAGAAAGACAACTAGAAGAAGAAGAAAATAAAAATTAGAATTCTTATCCAAAATCTGCTATTTCTTTTCTTTTTATTTTCTCTAAGCAAATGAAGAAGAAGAGCAAGAAGAAAGAGGAAGATCAGGGGTTGAAGGAGAAAGAGTAAGGGATAAGGCTTAAACGACCTAAAAAATTATGGGTAAATTTTTTTTTTCTAGAATTTTTGCAGGGGCGGGCACCCCTGCCCCACCCCTGCTTGTCTCCACCACTGTGTATAAAAACCAAACACAATAAGTTGGATTTACCTAAAGTTGGTCTCAAGTTAACCTAAGAAACTTAGAAAAAAAGGTCCTCAAGAGCCCAGAGTTCCCTATAAATTGAGGAAAGGTGGAGTAAAGATGGTGTTCCAAGCGCAAATTGGTTGGACAAAACACTAAAACCTATCCAAGGAGGAAGAGTGAGG
Source organism: Betula pendula (assembly GCA_900184695.1). Classification (NCBI taxonomy): domain Eukaryota; kingdom Viridiplantae; phylum Streptophyta; class Magnoliopsida; order Fagales; family Betulaceae; genus Betula; species Betula pendula. The sequence goes on along the minus strand of FXXK01001531.1, from coordinate 55,040 downwards.
CATCAAATTTTAAAGGACCTAACACTTCTAAAACAACAATTATTGAAATACCTAACACCAAAACCTATCCATTGAATCAGTTTTTTTTTTTTTCCCTCCTTTTGTTTGGCCTCCACCGACTAAATTCTCCTTTCCACGTTTTTGGTCTATTATTTTAACCCAATCCTAGTAGAGAAACCCAAAATGAGAAGGAAATTTCGGATGAAATTCACCTAGATTTTTAGTCTCATATTGCAAGGTGATTTTGGCATAGTAAAATTCCGAATTAGGAAAATCTTATTTCAGAGAAATTTGTATAATTTTTAATGACACCGGTTTTACCTCAATCAGGTACTTGAGCCAAAAGTTATGGTCAAAATACTGAGACATTGCAGAATGGCTTTCAATCCGAGATTGAATCAAATCCGATTTTTCTATCAAATTAATGAAATTGCGGTTAGTTGCTTTCCTTGATTGATTAGACTAAACCACATCATGTAGGTTTTCTGATTTGAATTGGATTCAACCTACTTGAGTTAGAGTTCATGCTCATGCCTCGAATAAAACCCATTAACATATTATTAAGCCTTTGGTACCTATAAAACATAGATAAATTATAATTAGTCATGAAATAACATAAACCGAAGACTAACAATACTTATGATGGTACTTTAATTAATATATTTTAGCACAACAATATGTACTGAATCCAAGACATGCATGTTTGTCTATTTAAGATCCAAAAGACTCCACGTGGCCTCAAAAAAGTTCCTTCATAAAGAATTCATATAAAATCCAAGAACATGAGCATTTGGGGAGATTCAGTTAGAAAACTTCTATCCAAATTACCATAACAAAAAAAAATTTAGCGGATGATGTTACTACCTTATAAGTAGGTAGTTTGTAGGGGTCGAAAGTCACTTTTTTTTTTTTTTAGGTACAAATGTTAAAATGGTGATACTTGAAGAACAGGGATTGCTCCATCGCCCTATCCTCCCATTGGCGGAGGACGTGGGTTGGGACCCACCCATGCCCACTCTTATAATGACGGCTTGGGTGGGTAATCCCACCCACCCACGCTGCCATTGGCAGAGGGGTGTGAGTGAGTTGCAACCTATGCCCTTTGCCTATCTGGGTGGGTTGCCATAGCTACTAATAAAGGAGCAGGTGAGGTCGCCTCACCGCTTCGTACTCAATTGGCGGAGGATGTGGGGATGCGCCAACCCATGCGTTATTTGCCAATAAGGGCTTGCATGCGCGTGCGCACGTGTGTGTGTATTTTTATTTCACTTTATTTTAAGCACCACATTTTAGCATAGCTTGGTTTTAAAAAGGGAAAATTACATTTTACCCCTCCAATATTTAAATAGATTTTTAATTTAGTCCTTAATGTTACAAAATTCATAATGCACCCCCTCAATATTTGCAAAAAAAATAATTCGGACCTTCTGTTACCTAAAGGCGTCTCAATTGATGGATTTATTGTTCACTCGTAATTTTCTTTTTTTTTAAAAAAAGAAAAAAAAAAGAAAAACGAGTGAACAGTAAAATATATATATATAAAACGAGTGAACAATAAAATCCGTTAATTGAGACGACTTTAGATAACAAAAGGACTGAATTGAATGTTTTAGCAACATTGAGGGTACATTGTGAATTTTTAAATATTATGGGCTAAATTGAAAATCTGCTCAAACATTAGGAGGTAAAGTGTAATTTTTCCTTTAAAAAATTTCCAAAATATCTTTTGCTGAAATTTGGAGAAAATACACTTAAACTCTCTAAACTTATATCCATTTTGGCACTGATGTCTCAATTTCCGTTGGAATTGGTTGAATGTCACTTTTTAAAGTTTGGATGTACAAGTATCAAAGAGTGCAATTTTTTTTTTCTTGAAGGAACTCAAATTTTAAACTTAGTAATGAATTCATTTACACTCTTTTTTTTTTTTTTTGTAAAAATCTTTATAAACATGAAATAGAAATGCATTTTTAATAGTTTTCTAAGTTATAAGATATTAATCACGAAAAATAATTGTCTATAGTTTTACATATTGAATTGAGCTTGGATTTCTTCAAGCTATTGTTCTTTAAGCAATATTAGAATTCCAAACTTGAACTTAAGCTTGGTTTGTTAGTTAATGAACGAACAAGCATCATAATTCATAACAAACTGACTTCGAACTGTCTATCAATAGTTTGATTTGTTTCCTGCCTTATTTGAGATTTACTTGAAGAAGAGTAGTTGAAAGTATTGACGGTTTGGATCAAATAGAAGATTATCTGTTGAATCTAAAAATGAATGGACCTCATTTTTGTATGGTTTGGATTGAAAAAAAGAAGTCAAATGCTCTCTTTATATATATAAAATGACTAAGGCGGTGCCAATCAGCCATTTGATCAACCATTATTAAAAAAGAAAAGAAAAAAAAAATTAAGGGTCGATTAACACTGCTATGTTAGCAGGATGTGATAGTAATAGAATAAAAATATAGTTTCTAACATTATTCATATTTGCAGTAGGCTAACAGAAATTTTTAAATAGAGAAAATTCGTCCTACTAATTATTAGCCCTAAGTGCTACTAATACAAATTTGGAAAACTTTTTGGTATGAAATCTTGAATGAATCTGAAGGTATGTGCTGAAACTTTGCAAAAATTTTGGGAAAGGTGTGTGTCATTTTCAGTGTTGTCTTGGGCCCTTGGCTGATTTTTGTAGTTTTGTGCTTTTTGTTAATATGTCAAGCTGTCATAACCAAATCATACTCTTGTAATTACCGAAGAACACTTAAATTAGTTAGTTGTCCTCTCTATGAAGCAAGTGATTAGTTTATATTTTTATAACCAAAAGCGTGAAAAGAATTTAATTAATTAAGTGGTTTCTTCATTTGCACTTCTGCAAGTTTAAGCTACAAGATACCCCTCCGTACTGTTCATGCCACTATAGGCAAGTAATACAACTTGTCGTAGTTATGAAGTCATAAAGCAAAGCTAAATACAAAATACTAATTATAGACTATGAATCTTCTTATTAATTTTGTTGACTTAAACATCAAAGACTCTCTTATTCTATTGAGGACCAACAGTTTGTTATGACTTTTCTCTTGTTTTGAAGGTGATCCATTGCCAATTCGATCGTTCAAAAATTTGCTTCAACAACAGGCATTTTATTTTTTGGAAAAACTTTACTAAGGCCCCTCAAACTTTCAAGCGTTTTGAAATATCTCACTAATTTTTTTTTTTTTTTTTTTCACTTTGGCCCTTCGTATTTTCAAAATATCTCATTTAACTTATCTCCGTTAGAATTTTCTATTAAATCTTAATGAATTTGTGCAAAAATTACCAAAATACCCATCATTTTAGATTTTTTTTAATAATAATTTTATTTTATTTATTTTTTTTAAAAAACATTGGTATTTGGAGAATTTTAACAAGGTTTGATGGTGAAAACAAATAGAGTGGGGTTAAATGTACAAATTAAAAGTATGAGGGACTAAAGTGAGAGAAATAAAAAATCATGCCAGGTATTTTAAAACGCGTGGAAATTTAGGAATCTTAGTAAAGTTTTCCATTATTTTTTATGCATGTCAGTTTAATAAACTGAATTATAAAAAAAATCATTCAATCTCAATTGAAGAAAAACTTTATCATCGTAATCCAAAAACTTTCTCTAGTCTAACCTTAAAGATAAACATCGAAGACTCTCATTCTCTCAAGGACCGATAGTTTGTCATGACTTTTATCTTGTTTTGAAGGATGATCCGTTCAAAAATTTGCGTCAACAAGTATTTTCTATATATATATATATATGTATATGTGTGTTACTTTAATAAACTGAATTATAATAAATTATTTCATCTCAATTTAAAGAAAAACTTTATCATCATAATCCAAAAACTTTCTCAAGTCTAACCTTAACGGATCATCAACAAACTATTTATTATGAACGGTTATATGCCAGCCAATTTGAGTAGTTAAAAAGAAAAATATTTATGGGGCCATTTAATCCTAAAAGAATATTAAACAATAAACCTTCATTATGCGGATTCTTTACGTTTTTTCGTTGTCTTTCATGCTCCTTTCTACGACGTCACCAAGGTCACAAACCTTCTCAACCTCACAATTATATTTATGGGTCCATGGTGTGGACCATTAATAATGTTATATTGAAAAGGTCATTAACAACACAAATTGTTATTATTGGATACATTATTGACCACAACAACCTTCTCCATCAAGCCCAAATATAAAAAATAAAAATAAATAAATAAATAAAAAAACCCTTCTCCATGATACACAAAAACTTGTCTCTTAACAATTTTAAAATACAATGACACATTATTTTTTATATAAACTTAAGCATTGAAAAAAAAAAAAAATCCTCGCAACATTTTCCTTAATAATAAATAAATGCCAAATACAAAATACCCATTTTTTTTTATTAGGATCATTTCAAAATTTAAATAACGTGACGTCATGTATACTGTTACATACAACAAAACAAAATTTGGACGATAAAATAAATCCTCTGAATTTAACTTCAAATTGAAAAGAATCCTAATGTTTTTTTTTCCTCATTGCATCCATGATAAAATAAGTGTACCCAAAGTGTTTTTTTTTTGTTTTTTCTCTAGTTTTCTTCGGTCGGAAGATAAACAAAGACAGCAGTACCTAAAAGTGATAATTACGCTCAAAATCACCAAACCAAATTTAATTTTATATACCTGATCACCTAACTTGAAATCTTTAATAATCTATTCCGATCACTAAATTCTTATTATACACGGATAGAATTTAATTAAGCAATAATTACAAGTATAAGATGGAAAGCAAGTACATCACAGGCAAACACCAAACTCTTTCTTCCCTAATATAAACACTAATTTTCAAAACAATATCAACACCAATACTCAGTCAAAAATGGATTGGAATTTACCAATAATTTAAACAATTATTGTGATAGAGCTCATGTAAAATTATGTAATTAGAAACATCTCCAACAATGATATCTACTTTAGCTATTCAAAAAACCATTTTTTTTCTATTTTAGCTACTAACTTTTTATTACGAATTCCAACAAAATATGTATTTTACTCTCTACTTTATTTAAATATTATTTTTTAATTCTTTGGTTGGGTGAAGGAAGGGTGAGAGAGAAATAATAAAAAATTACTTATAGTGTGAATAGTGAATAGGTAAATTGTGCTATTTATTGTAGACACTATAAGGAAAAAAAAATGTATTCTACCTAATCTATCTGCTGGAGATGAAAAAATAGTCTATATTAACTAAACTTAGTTATTATCACTTATTTAACGACACTTTTTGGAGATGCATATAGTTGCGGATCAATCCAAATTTAGCTGGGTAAATGAATCTAAGCGGTTAATTAGGGTCATAAATTCTTATTATCCATGTCTACAATCTAACAAAACAATAATTACAAGCAAACAACTTATTCTTGCTTGCTTTCCTAATATAAACACAAATTTTCAAACAAATAATACCAAGACTCAGTCATAAATGGAATGGAATTTATAATAATTTGAACAAACAACTTATTCTTGCTTGCTTTCCTAATATAAACACAAATTTTCAAACAAATAATACCAAGAATCAGTCAGAATGGAATTTATAATAATTTGAACAAACAACTTATTCTTGCTTGCTTTCCTAATATAAACACAAATTTTCAAACAAATAATACCAAGAATCAATCATAAATAGAATGAAATTTATAATAATTCGAACAGTTATTGTGAGAGAACTCCTGTAAAATTATGTAACTAGAAAGTTGTAGATTAATCCAAATTTAATTGGGTAAATGAATCTAAGCAGTTAATTACGGTCATAAATTCTCATTATCCATGTTTACATTAATCTAACTAAACAATAATTACAAGCAAAACAACTGATTCTTGCTAATTGCTTTCCTAATATAAACACAAAATTTCAAAAAAAATGAACTCATACTCGGTCATAGAGAGAGAGTAGTAAGAAAACAAAAGCGCAACCACAACCCAACCCACCACAACAGCTATTATCAACCGCCACGCCCAGAGAAAAAGAAAGAGAAGGGAGGGTGAGAGGGACGTACCCTCCGACATTTTCTCTATTCTTTAAGCGAAGGCTTGCTTCTTCTTCTTCTATTCAGATCTCTCTCCGTCTGTGCATTCGATCCCTAGCTAGGGTTTTCTCTTTCGCTTTCTCTCTCTCTTTCACTCACTCTCATTTCTCATATATACGATTTCAATGTGCTAGAGAGCCAATCGCTCTCCCTTTCACGACCAGAGCTTGACAGGTACTTCTCCGCTCGATCCACGTTTCAAATTTTGCAATTCTGATGAGCGAATTGGTTTTTTCATTGACGTGGTTGAGTTTTATTTGGATTTCGCAGTTTCGAGCCGATTTGAGGGGGGGGACTAAAAATGGTGGTTGCCGAGCCGATCACGCCGGGGCAGGTACGGTGTTATGCATGTTTGGTGTTGTACTCTTGTCTGCTTATTTTGAGTGAATGGTCGGAGATTTTGGCTTGCTTGGTTGGATTCGGTAGTGAATTTGTCGTAGGGCTTGTTGGATGATGATGTAATTGGGGATGAAGATCTGTGTAGTAGCTTGTGAATTTTGTTGAATCATGGAATTTATTTGTTGGGAGTGAGCACTTGATGTGAAGAGGATTCCATTTAGTATGTAATGTTGATGCGTGTTTGTGGCTGGTGGAGATACTATATATAGGTCTTTTGTTAGCTCATGAATAGGATTGGCATGCATGGGTTATCCAGGTATGCCAAATGTTTGTGGGGATCATTTATCGCTTCTCCTAAAGAAATTCATCCTTCCCTGCCAAAAGTCTCATGCGGTGGTTTAATGTAGCAAATTGTTTTTCTTGATGCATTTGCGGCAAACTCCTACACATGTGAGTGAAAAACAATTAAGTTCCACATTGAAAATATATAAGAATGAGTGGTTAATATATAACATAATTAAACCCAAATCCATTAGCTTAAGCTTTTGGGTTGAGTGGTATCTTAATATGTTATATTTTGGTCCAATTAAAAGAACTCTCTTAAGGAATAAATCTCCCCTACAACTTAAAATTGATATTCATGGTTTTATTTTTGTAATTTATTTATGAACTAGAACTATTCACAGTTCACATTTTTCCATTGTTATTTGGCATTAATCTTTTTCAGCACATATAAAGTGCTTGTTAACTTAGTGGTTCTGTTTGTGAGAGAAGCAAAGTCACCACCGCTCAATATATTTTGTCGATTCTAAGCCTAGCCCACCTAGTGAAGCAATTAGATTCAGTGATGGTAATTGCTTACATGCAAACTGCAATAAGGGCTTGCAGAGTGGCTCTAAATCATTTGAATTGACTAGTTCATGTGACTGTGTAGCCTGTATTGAATCGAAAACCTTTGCCCGCATGAGATACAGTCCCAATATTTACTACACTTATTCAATCAAGGTAGTAAGATTTGAAATTAATTAAGTATTTGCCGAATGAATTTTGTTTGCTCTCATGTTTAACTTAAAGTGTGGAGTATCTCATTTTTGTTACCATTGATATGAGGACTCAGCACCACCATTAACAAAAAGCATAATAAGGATATATACAAGACAAGACTAGTCCAAAATATGGGAAAAGAATCATTATACAAAAAGCATAATAAGGATATATACAAGACTATTTCAAAACTGTGACATTATTCTTAAGAAAATTTTAGTTTGGAGAAGATTTTGATTAGAGGAGCCAAAGCTAACTTAACAAGATGGTGCAACATGGCTTCTAAAAAGGTTGGGGACAAGGAAGAGGAGGGGGGGGGGGATTGTTTGTTGGATAAGTAAAAATTATTTGTTTGTTAAGGGGTTCTTTTCTTATTCTTCACCAATATGAACTATGTTCTGGTATTATCCATACGTACAAACTTGTTCTTGCCTTTTCGTTCGCTTGTTTTTCAAGAATTTGCTTCCGATATGTCATATTGCATCCATTGGTTTTTCTTTGTCCTTACAAACTACTTTGATGAATCACCTAATGAAATTATTTGGGTGACGGATGCTTGTAAAAATATGAAACCAATACCCATTACTGGCAACTCAATTTGGGTTCATAACTTGGACATTTTTCTTTTCTAGAGAATACCAAAAAATAAAAAAAAGGAAAAGAATTCTTTTTCCTAAGAAGGTATGCATTTGGCTTTTTTTTAACTCAATTGAACATCTAATGAGCTTTAGCTCAAATGTACTTCCTCCCTTTGTAGCAAGGTGGAGGGTGAGGTCGTGGGTTCATGTGGTGTGTGTAACTTACCAATAATAATTAAAAAAAAAAAAAGAAGAGAATTGTTCTTTTTGCATTTTATTTGTTTGGAGTTGATTGAGGAACTATATTCTCTTATATGACATCAAGCTAAATGGCAATCAATTTAGAGCTGCATCTTCTGGATTTCTTCTTGTTCTGTTTGTTCATCTCTGCTCTTTTTTTTCTTCGACTACATTATATCTAATACATAATGGAGTTTCCCTTAATATGTCCCAGGTGTCATTTTTGCTTGGAATAATCCCAGTTTTTGTCGCATGGATATATTCAGAGTTCCTTGAATATCAGAAATCTTCACATCATTCCAAAGTGTAAGTTCCTTCTGTCATTATGAATTGGTCCTATTTTGAATCTTTGGCAGTATTGATTGACACCCACTTGCTTGTGTATCATGTACCTGTTTTAACCAATACTGAATATGGATCTGCTTCCATTCTTTTACTTGCTGATAAATCTCTACTTGTCTTATTACTATTTTGAGACTAGTTATAAGCATGCAAGAGTGTGGAGCTTGCTTATATTAGTAAGCATTTGCATTTCAAAGGGTAGAAATGATTGACAAAATTGATTTTTAAAAGAAAAGGTGTTAACTAGAATTTGCTTTTCTTTTAATTGTATGTTGCTCCTTGGGCCTCTTTTAGATTAAACTGACATAGCATCCCAGAAAGGAAAGGCGACTAAGGCAACACTTGATGAAACCGTAGAGTAGCAAAACACCAAATTAGGAGGGAGAGTGGGGGCTAAATTGGGGCATTATACAGTTCAAGATAATTTAAGGAATAAAAAATGGGCAGGGTCATATGTTAGAATTGTTGTTATCTTTTGGCCATTGGTATGGGCATTTATTTAGAGGAATGGTGACTGAGGCAACACTTGATGAAACCCTAGAGTAACACGGCACCAAATTAAGAGGAAGAGTGGGGGCTAAATGTTGAGAAATTATCCCACATCGCCTGTGGACAAGACCTTGGACATGTTTATATTTATATAAAAAAAAAACCTTGAACATGTTTATAAGAGTGGGCAATCCTCTCCTATTGAGCCAGTTTTATGGGATGGGTTAGGCTTACGAATTTCTTCATAGTATCACAGCCTACCACAAGGATGAATGGGTCCACACTACTTACCCTGTGACAAGGACCAAGAAAAATACTAGCCTGCATGTGAGGGAGAGTGTTGAGAAATAGTTTCATATCGCCTGTGGACAAGACCTTAAGCATGTTTATAAAAGTGAACAATTCTCTCCTATTGAGCTAGTTTTATGAGATGAGTTAGACCTACGAATTTCTTCACTAAATTGGGGAATTGTACAGTTCAAGATTATTATTATCTTTTGGCTATTGAAATGAGATTTATTTAGACTGATTACTTGGGGAAGGATCTGGAACCTTACATCTTGATCCCAAACCTATCTTAAACCTGGTCGGTTCTTGATTGTCTTCCCATGCAAAGCCAACTCAAATCCCATATGTGTATTCCCTGACCTGCCCATTAGGATTGAGACCTGCATAAGTGGGGTCGTTGCCATCCAAGAAACACAAGAGAGTGGGATGAGGAGATCTCTATTTTGGTTGTCATTCAAAGACTTGGAAAGTGAAGAAGAAAGGTAGAAGAAAGAATTATAGAAGAAACATATGAAAGGATACTATAAGGTAAAGAACACCAAGTAAGCTCTTTAGAGCTATCATATGTGCTTTATGCTATATATACATTATCTATATATAATCTGTGTGTGTGTATTTGTGTAAGGTTGAATGATATTGTGGTTGGTTGGTTGATATTAAGCTAATAATAGTAAGCATGTGGTTGTTATTATTAGCACTATAAAAACATCTATTAAATACTAGAAATTTTCAATGGCCTTTTGATTCTACTAATTTTACAATTTATACAATGAGTCTTTTTTAAGAATGTGTGATCTCCATTTGATGCTGCAATTCTTAAATTATATTGAAATTTTCTTTCCTAATACGTAATTTAATGATAAATTAAACGTCTAATTTTTTTCTTTTGAGCACAGGTGCACTTAAGTCTACCATCTTCTGTTTGATATATTTTTCAAAATTGAGAAGATTGTTATTTATGAAAATGACTGAAAGGAATAATATATGACTTTTCTTGATAATATTATCTGATGCCATGTATTCTGAGTTACAGTCATTCAGACATTAATCTGGTTGAACTGGGAAAGGAGACAGTCAAAGACGATGATCGGGCTGCTTTGCTGGAAGGAGGCCTCACAAGATCAGCATCTTTGAAGATTCATAGTTCATCCATTAAAATGAATTTAATGAGGTCACTTGCAATGATTTATCTTTATGGAGTTTCATCTGGATTGTCTCTTTAAGTGGTCTTACCTTATGCTCCAAATGTTTCTAGGTTTCTAACCATGGATGACACATTCTTGCTAGAAAATAGAGCAACTTTGAGAGCAATGTAAGTCATTATCGTTTTGGTTGGGATGCAAAACTTAGCCCTCTTTCTTGCTTATGTCATATTACACTCATGTAGGTCTGAGCTTGGCGCAATTCTGCTGTATTTCTACATAAGTGATCGCACAAATATACTGGGAGAGTCTACAAAGGTGCTTTTGTCTGCTTCTTGATTATGTTTCTCTAATCCTGTCCATAATCCCATTTATGATGGTTTTGCGCTCAGATGCTACCCCAAGATATTATGATCCTTTCTGATCTCCACATGGGACCTTTTTTCTATCTAATTCTGGACGCTTATTCTTTTTCTTACTGATTCTTGTGCTACCTCATATCTGTCCATCTAAATGTCATGCATAATTTTACATTTGATGATATGAACTATTATTTGTCAGAAAAAAATGATGTAATTGTGGAATATTATCCTCTCCTTTTTTTTTGGTTGGAAAGAATACCTTCCACTTTTCCATGCTAACTTCTTCTTCTCCTATTAAAACCACTATTCCAAGATTTATAGAATTGATGTAGGATTATGTGTAATCTATCATCTTCTTTCAGGTTAGGAAAGTAGAAATTTTCAATTTTTCTTTTCAACACTGCTGGTGGAAGCCTTGTACTCTCTTTTATTTTTTATTTTTTATTTTTCTGCTGGGCTAGATATCATAATCTTTATCCAGCAGTCAAATGTGCCATGCTATTGATACAAGAGACTGGAATAACAACCATGCCGCCATATGGAATGGATCTTTTTCTGACTTCTTTTTGTCCTAAACGAACAATTTATTTCAAGCTAATGGATGTAGATGTTGGATTCATGCTTTAAATACACATTTTGATACACACAATTGGATGTAATTTGTTACTGACAGTTGATCAATTTTTGGCGTTTCTTTCCTTGGGCAGAATTACAATCGCGATCTTTTCCTCTTTCTCTTCATTCTTTTGATCATAGTTTCAGCAATGACTTCTTTGAAGAAACATAGTGATGTGTCAGCATTCTCTGGAAAATCCATACTTTACCTTAATCGGCATCAAACTGAGGAGTGGAAAGGATGGATGCAGGCATGTACTCCTTCCAAAGCTCATAACTTGATTAGTAGTTATGCTTCAACTTTTACTTGGGAAAAGAAATTTGTAATGCATTTTTTCGTTTTTCAAACTTAGGCCCACTATTTTGTTTTTTAATGATTTCTTTCTTTTTGGATACGCAACTTGTGTTCGTATGGCCACAAACTGGCTTAATTTAGTTTACCTTGTATGTTATTCATTTTGTTAAGTCTCTAGTAAAATTTATCTCACAGGTTTTTTCATTTGTTTTATTCTTATCATGCATTATGATTTTGATAACAGATGCAACGAAGAAATCTTGAAACGATTCGATAGGATGCAATATGATTTTGTTTTTCATTTATTATAATGTTAAAGATTTGAGACTGCAAAAACCTTTGCTGATATATATCAGTTTAATATCTCAAACTGCTTGTGTGGACCGTTAGGCTACATTTATAGTAACTTACTATGCTCATTGTTTATGTAATTAGCTTTACTGCACTAATTTTTTTTTTCTTTTTTTTGACAGGTCCTGTTTCTAATGTATCATTACTTTGCTGCAACGGAGATATACAATGCAATACGTGTCTTTATTGCTGCATATGTTTGGATGACTGGATTTGGAAACTTCTCCTATTATTACATTAGAAAGGATTTTAGCCTTGCACGCTTTGCACAGGTTATCTTTTAATGTAGACTGTATAATCATTTTACTCACACAAGTATTTGACTCATTTTCTTGTCATTATTTTTTTTCCCATATATATTGTTAATCTAAGATCTTGTCAATCCTTGTTATATGATGCAGATGATGTGGCGGCTAAATTTCTTTGTGGCATTTTGCTGCATTATTCTGAACAATGACTATATGCTGTACTATATCTGCCCAATGCACACGCTTTTCACTGTAATGGTGTATGGAGCCCTTGGGATTTTTAGCAAGTATAATGAGATTAGCTCAGTGATGGCTGTGAAGATTCTTTCATGCTTTCTTGTGGTTATCTTGATTTGGGAAATTCCTGGAGTTTTTGAAGTATTCTGGCTTCCACTATCTTTCATTTTAGGTTAGTACCTACCTTATTTTTCCTTTTGTGCTTTGGTTTTGATTTGCTGCTGCATTCAATAGCAATGTGAAAGTTAGCTAGTCAATCCATAGCTAAGCAGAAATTTGAGAGCACTCAACTTGTACTTGAAGTATAAAGTTGTTTTTATGGGCTTCAGATTTCGAAGTTTTTTAGTAGGTCTAATACTTTTTCATTGGGTTTTTGTTATGGTATGATTGTTATTAGCTTTTTCTCCTGGCCTCAAGTAGGTCTTCGCTTTTCTGTTTGTTTATCTCACTTGAACTTTGATTTTCCCCTACCTTCTCTTAATGTGACTTTTTTTTTTTTTAATAAAAAAGAATATGTTAATTTGGCTTGCATTGAACTTCCTCTAGGGCAGACTTTCAGGGCTTTTTTTTTTTTTTGTTCCAAATATGTGTATACCTACTGGATTATGCATTTGTATAACAGTTAGTTTTTATGACAGGATATACTGATCCTGCAAAACCAGATCTCCCTCGACTGCATGAGTGGCATTTCAGATCTGGACTTGACCGCTATATATGGATCATTGGGATGATATATGCATATTACCATCCCACTGTAATAATCTCTTGATTGTTGATCATCTGGTAGGTCTTGCTCTCTTGGTGCGACAACTTCTAAAATTTTCAAATATTTTGATATGTTAGGTTGAAAAATGGATGGAGAAATTGGAGGAATGTGAAACCAAGAGGAGAGTCTCGATCAAAGCAAGCATTGCTGCGATTTCTTTATTTGTGAGTTACCATGATTTTGTGGCCACAGTATATCTATTATCTGTTTCTAGATTTTGATGATCTATTTTGAATTTTCTCATTTAGTGGTTCTATTTAATTTTTATTATTTTTTCTAGGTTGGCTATTTGTGGTTTGAATATATTTACAAGCTGGACAAGGTTACATACAACAAATACCATCCCTATACATCATGGATTCCCATAACGTGCGTATTGATTAGTGTTTTTTATTGTTTTATTTTAAGGGAATATTATGACTTTGCAACGCAGAAGGTTCGATCAATTACAGTTTTTTGTTCATTTTCCAGCATCTTACTATCACCTTCTTTGTGATTCCAGTGTTTATATTTGCTTGCGGAATTTCACTCAGCAGATTCGGAGTTTCTCTTTAACTCTCTTTGCGTATGTTTTCTTACCTGAATAATGAAACGATTCAATCTTTGAACTACCCCTCTACGGGGTTAATGAATGACTTTTTCTATGTATAATTAAATATATTCCGTCACCATATTTTGAGGGCACTTTATTGTTCTACTTGGAATTACTAGGTTTCTCGGCAAGATAACTTTGGAGACCTATATTTCTCAGTTCCATATCTGGTTGAGGTGTGTAAACTTACTCATATTTTTCATTTATTCTTTCACTAATTTGCCAAGTGTTGTGTTATATAGCCGTGTATTACATCTTTATTTATTTAATTATTTTGAGAGCATCTTTACAATAAGCATAGTATCTGTCATTTGTTAACTCTTTCATGTTGCCTTGTATAAGTTTCTAATCTCACGCAACCCTTCTTGGAAGTGAATTGATACTATGATATTAAAAGCATTTCCATTTTTTTGCTTGGTGGATGAGGTATATCTAGGCTTTCTTTGAAAATGTCCAAGAGATCATTGATTTTTTTTTTTTTACATCATTTTAGTTCATATTAAGGTATAGGTAGTCCCTTCCTCTTTTCCTCTGACACATAAAGGAAATAATAGTAATAAAATATTAATAAAATGCCAATACACAGAAAAACATTGATAGAGATACGAGGCAAAATAAGGGAGTATATCAAAAAACACCCAAAAAGAAAGACTCTGTTGTTAACTCTTTAAATGTGTTTATAACTTCCCTATATATATCTGCAGATCAAACACGCCTAATGGGCAGCCTAAGTGGCTTCTTTCTATTATCCCAGAATATCCCATGCTTAATTTCATGCTCACTACCGCCATTTATACCCTTGTAAGTATATTTCTTGTTGACCCTTGAATTATATGGAAGCCACCAGTACTAACTATTTCCTGTTTTTTGTTGCATTGTGATGTCCCCTGAACTTGCTTATGCAGGTATCTCTTCGGCTTTTTGAATTAACCAATACACTAAAGACAGTTTTCGTACCCACAAAAGACAACCGACGGCTGCTGTATAATTTTCTTGCTGGGGCTGCCATTTTTCTGTGTTTGTACTTCTTCTCACTCATTCTTCTTCAGATCCCTCATTCACGGGTAATCCCCTTGCACCACTTAATTGTTTTTGAGAGAAATTTTTCATAGTTTGGATTTGTGAAGGGCTTTTGTCAAAATTGAGTCAGAGATTCTAAAATATTATATATGCACACATATATATTTGGGAAAAAATAAAAAAGAACTCAGCTCATTTTAATATTCTTATCTGCATATGATGATTAGTAATTCAAATTACTCTTACAGGCTTGACAAGTCAATACCTAGAAAGAGTTGCATAGATGTTTCCTGTTGTATGTGCAAAAAAATATGTAGACGGGGGGAGTTAAATAAGGGGATTTTGGAAGATGGTGCTTTGCAAATATCGCTTAAAGCAAATATTCCAACGGTGCTGAAGAGACTCACCCTCATTGTTGCATCAGAGCTGTAACAGAAGTTCTATATGCATTGCAAGTGTGGCAGACGGCAGGAAATGACAGGAAATATATATTTTTTTGTAATATTGCAGATTGCCACGTATCAATTCTTTCTCCTTTTTTTTTTTTTCAATCATCAAAGAGAATGTAGGTTCCTGTTACATAGATTACTTGTTTGGCATCAAAGAAATTCGAGATTCATTATCAATGTAATTTTGTCAATTTGTCTC
The DNA here is from genome assembly GCA_900184695.1 of Betula pendula. NCBI lineage: Eukaryota > Viridiplantae > Streptophyta > Magnoliopsida > Fagales > Betulaceae > Betula > Betula pendula. The sequence continues at coordinate 39,339 of FXXK01001531.1, read as the reverse complement.
TTTACATGAGTGGAACACATGCAAACTTGGTGTATTCAATTGAAATTTTAATGTGCATGAGATATTGTTCGTACATTCCTGCAACAGAGTTCTTAAAACTACTAATCCTTTATTTTATTTTATTTTATTTATTTTTTATTTTTTATCGGAGGGTGTCTTTTTACTTAATTATTGTTTCTGGGGAGAGAACTATGTAGAAAGATCTAAAGAAAAGAATGTATGAAAGTGAACTACATATTTCTGTGTTGAAAAACTATACAAGGACGACCAGACTTTAGAGTGAGGTTGATAGAAAAGTAAAATACAACTAGAATAAAAATCAGACAATTAATATAGATTAAAAGAAACTAAAATAAAACCATACGAGGAAAGAGATCCTGATAGACATTTCTCTGTGTTTGACTGACCAGAAGGAGCTTTTTCATTATTTATTTATTCATTTTTTTTTTTTAAAAAAAATAAGTCCTTTTTAATTTGCTCAATTTGCCACTCTTATCTAGCTTGCTGGTTCTTGAGTTCAATCTCCCCTACTACAAACACTAGTGATATGACCCCACTAATTTTATGACATGTCTATGTAGTCGCTTTGTTAAACTTATTAGAATAATAATTTAAATAATTAAATTTGTTTTATTAACTTAAAATTTTATAATAAGTGGTGATTTAATTAGATAGAGTTTTGTGTGCCTAGATTGGAGAATGAATTCTTAAAAGGTTTTATTAATTTTACTATATTAAAATTAAACTGGTTGAAATTAGGATACATGTTCTTAGTGTCCTGTTATTAAACACATATTCCAACCATCTAACCCCAACGGATTCAATTCTAACTTGAACTAAATCCAAGCCAAACCTGTAGGCGTGGAGTCTTTACTTGAGATCACTCTTTTTTCTTTTTTTTCTTTTTTTCTTTTCTTCTTTTTCAACACTTAAGAGATCACATTATGCACAAAAGGCACTCACAAACAATTCACATCTTTTGAAAGAATTGATCCGAACTTGATACGTGACTGCAAAAATTCGCTTGTAATTATAGAAATCTGTTCGATTATTAAGTAACACATATCCGACTCGTTCAATAAAACTTGATTAAAGCTCTTTAACCTATCTCATATAAACTCAACTTGAATCATTTGCTTGATTCAATTAAGGCTCATAAACCTAACTCGTATGTATAAGCATAATTGCACAACACTCCGTTTGCCTTAAACGAATCTAGACAGTCAATTGTTTTTAACAGGAGATGTGCAGTACTTTCGTTTATAGCATGGAAGCAAGCCGGATCCCAAAAAAAAAAAAAAAAAGGAACAGCCAAAAAACCGAATAGTGGCAAGACACCAATAATTAGAAGCTACCAACAAAAAAACCAAGAAATTCAACTGCCCCAAATCAAAGAAGAAAGTAGGCAAATTTCTTTTTCAACATTGGAGCCCGCGTGCATGACTTGATGGTACAAGGAGATCAACTGCAAGATACACATTAATTAGAAATGTTGACCCAACATACAAATCAAGAGTTTAAAAATCTAAAAGTTAGATATTAACATAATAATTGCTTCCACTGATCACTCATCACAACCTTTTTTTTTTTTTTTTTTTTTGAACCAATGGCTTCCACCGAGTCAGACAGGAATTTCCTCCTATTGAAGATGGAAAAAAAATTTATTAAACTCATTTTAATACATGACAAGTATTATCAGTGGTAAAACACTGATACTTTGTAGACTTTTCAAAAGAGTGAGGTGTTAAAAAAGTAAATGCCAACAATAATGCAACAAAAACGTTATTGCACAGAGAAATCCATCCGCTGTCAAAATTGAAAGTTAAACATGTACACGTACGCTCACTTTCATTGGGTATATATAATTATGTTCATATCTATCTAATGCCACCAATAATTAATGCTCCAAAACTTCATTGGATTTCTCTATCTCTATCTCTCTCGTTCATCTTTGGAACTTCTTCACCTTTGACATGGGAGAACCTGGAGAAGTAGTGCAGCTCCACATCATGAGTAAGTCAGCTTTTCATACTTTACAAGAGAAGAGAGAGTATTTTTGTTTTTGTTTTTAATTTTTTCAACATTCAAAGGTTTGTATTTATAGTTTACTTCAAGTTATAATTAATTAATAGCAACTGATCATATATAGGTGTTTTAGAAACTCTCAACAGTAGAATCGTTGCACATATATATATATACTTCACCTTTGAATTAGGTCTAGTGTAATTCCTGTGGCCGGGTTTAGTTAATTTTGACAAGAGGAAACCCTTAATGCTCTCAAAGAAAAATATATATGGTTAATTCTTTTCTCTTCATTTATGGAATTAGTACACCAAAAATAGAATATATATATCCCAAAGGATGTAAAAATCATGGATATATGTACTTAGTACGTACTATGCATGAATAGATGCAACAGATAGATAGATGAAGATGCCATATTTACTAACATGGAGAAGCATCATTGGCATCCTTGGTTTGGAGCTTAATTTTGTTCATACAAAACCTCTGCCATCTGTTCAGAAAAGAAAAAGAATACAACAGAAAGGGAAAACAGGAACTATGTCATCTCTGGCTCGAATAACTTAATTTGTAAGGCCATGTTATAATGTAATTTTTTAGGCATGTATAGAATAAAAATTAAATGATTAAATTTATTATTTTTATCTGCTTAAGCTTTTAAAATAAGTGGTTATTTAATATAGGAAAAACTTCACAAACTGTACTTATGATTTTTCATCACTTTTGCAATCATACTTTTAAAATTTAAAAACTTTTAATTTAGAATTATCATCTTTCAAAAGTTTGCAGTGTCAACATTCTCATCCAAATTCAATGTTAAATCCTCAAAATACCTCCGTCTTTTTTGTTTTAATTTTTAATTATTAAATCAAGGTATTTTTGTAATTTTATAAATATCTTAGGTGTATTTTGAAAATTTCACTCATCAATTTGGATGGGATGATTGACAAAGATGACAACCCTAAATTGACTTTTTTAAAGTTTAAGGGTATGATTACAAAAGTAATGAAAGATTAGAGGGGGTTGTAAGTGAAGTTTTTCCTTTAATATAATATCAGAGTTAAATGTTATGTGTTTACGTGTTTTTAAGATAAGTAGTGATTTAACATGTACTAATGCTTTAGTTGTGCTCTTAGCAGCCGAGGCAGGCAAAGAAGCAAACTCAAATGAGAATATAGAAGCGATGATCACCAGCCGACCAACAAGCTCTCAACGGGAAAATTATAAGCGGTGGCTCCGAATGGCCATCTACGCACTCTTTGTCATCTCAGGCTAGTCGGTAGGATTACTCCTTGGAAGATTGTATTACAATAAAGGCGGAAAGAGCAAATGGATGGAAACCCTTGTTATAGTTGTAGGCTTCCCGCTCTTTCTTCCCTATTATATAATCTCACCGCCCAAAAAACCCGCCACCGACACGTCAACCTTGATACTTTTATCAATTTATGTGTTCCTTGGCCTAGTTCTAGTCGCAAACAGTTTCTTGTTTTCATTTGGGCTGATTTAACTTCCAGCATCTACTTCCTCCCTGATTTCTTCATCTGGGTTGGCCTTCAACGCTGTTTTTTCCTTCTTCCTTAATTCACTAAAGTTCATTCCCTTTATAGTAAATTCTCTTGTCCTTCTCACCATATCCTCCATCCTCCTTGTTTTTCAAACAGAGTCTGCAGACAGCGCTGGAGTCTCTAAAGTCAAGCATATAATTGGATGCATATGCACTATTGCTGCAGCCGCTGGAGGTGGCTTGTTGCTTTCCCTAACACAGTTTGCCTTCAAGAAGGTTTTGAAAAGGGAGACATTTGCTGACATCATCGACATGATAGTCTATCCATCACTGATATCAGCACTAGCTGCCATTGTGGGACTTTTTGCTAGTGGAGAGTGGAGGGGTTTAAACGGATAAATGGAGGAGTTTGAATTGGGGAAGGTCTCCTATCTCATGACTTTGATTTGGATGGCCATAATGTGGCAAGTTTTCACTATTGGTTGTGTAGGATTGATTTTTGAGGCTTCTTCACTTTTCTCCAATGCCATTAGTATGCTGGGTGTGCCTGTTATTCCGATTCTAGATATGATTTTTTTCCATGACAAACTTGGAGGAATAAAGGTGATCTCCATGGTGTTGGCTACTTGGGGCTTTGTTTCATACATCTATCAGCAATCGATGATTTTACGCCAGAGTTTGAAAGTAGAAACAATAATCATGAAGTTTCCAATGCTTCCCTAGCTACCGGCGGTTTAGCTTACTTTTGGCTACAACATTTATGGATAAGACAGATTTATGTCAATCTGACCTAAGCACGAATTAAGAATTTAATGTTCCACATGACATGCCATGGCGCATGTCGAAGAAACTAGTAACTTATCGAATCTAATTGTATTAGACTATTGGTCATATAAGATGAGTGATTTTCTAATGGACTTTTATTTTGATGGGAAGTGAAGTTATATATATATATATACATATACATGTCAGTTGAATAACAAAAACAACTCTCTCTCTCTCTCTCTACCTTATAAATTTACACAATATCCATTAATCTGGTGTAACTTATGAGGGTTAAGTGAGAAACTGTTTTCTGATGTTTATGCTTTCAGATCAAGATTAATTCAAAGCAAGATTTTGTTGCTATAGATTCTATTATGTTCTTTTACAAATCTATTGTGAAAATCATGATANTTAAGATCTTAGAATTTATTGAATATTATGTAGATTTATTTTTCATGTGGTATAAGAGACTGAGTTATATAACTGTCATGATTTTCCATTAAGAAATATATATAAATATACTCTTTTATGCATTACAGTGTATAGTCATATTCTTATGCAAATCTGTTAGAACTTTTTTTTTTTTTTTTTTCAAATCTGTTAGAACTGACTTGTAGTTATGGCATGACCTTTTGAATTTGTCACGTATTGAGCCGATGCCTATGATGTAAAAATCATTATGAAGATTTATTTTACAATAAAATCTTTAACTCTAATTGTTTGGAATTGCTAATTGTCCTGGGATCAATAGATCACACCGAGGGAAAGCTAGCTCCCGTGTGGGAAGGCCCTTACTGAGTCGTCAAATGTCTCATACAAGGAACTTATCACCTGCAAGCAGTGAACGATAGACATCTGCCAAGACCCCGGAATGCCGAGCATTTGAAGAGATACTACCCTTAAGACATCCATGTAATTCACTTATTAGATTGTTATAATAAAGATCAATGAATTTTTCAGATAATACATTCTTCCATTCAGTGACAGTATCTAGATTGTTCCGTGAAGACAGATCTTCCTCACTTAGCGTTGAAGCTAAGTGATGAAAAGTGGGGTCCAATTGATTTCAGGATTGACTATTCCCAAAAGGAATCACTTAGCGCTAAAGCTAAGTGATGAAAAGTGGGGTCCAATCGATCCCAAGACTAACAGTTCACATAAACAATCACTTAGATAACTTTTAAAGGGGGGACTGATTGATCCCAAGAAGAATCCTATAGCTAAGTGATCATAGAAACTCTCAAGACAAATCACTTAGCTAATTTTTGAAGGGTGGCTGATTGATCCCAACAAGAATCTTATTGCTAAATGATCACAAAAAACTCCTATGACGATCCACTTTGCTAATTTTTGAAGGGGATTGATTGATCCCGGTAAGAATCCTATAGCTAAGTGATCACAGAAAATTCCCAAGACAATTCACTTTGCTAATTTTTGAAGGGAGACTAACTGATCTTGACAAGAATCCTATAGCTAAGTAATTAAAGAAACTCCTGGCAAAAATACCTTGGCTAAGTGATCAAAGAGGAACTAATTAATCCTCAAGACCGATTGTTCCAAAGAATAAGTGTTGGACTAGCCTAAAATCCATTTTCTCAATTATTATTTTTTTTTTTTTTTGGGGGGGGTTACACATACACATACAAATGATGAAATCAAAGAAAATAACTTTGGCATCGGAGTGGGATCCAGCTGGTATCCTCAGCAAGCTCCTTTGCTCACGTTTTTTTATCTTGCAGCGTTCGTTTGAAGCACACGTCATCATACCATAAAACTATTCTAACAATACAAAAAAAAAAAAAAAAAAAATTATCAAATTAAACTACCACTTGCATCATGCGGACAAGATGATTGATACACGATCCACAAGAGATCAAATTGTTGGGAACTTGTAAGTGTTTAATATGAGGCAATAACATGATAAATGTTGAATAGGACTGAACGTCACAAGGTTTGGATATACCCATCACCCCTCCCATATTGCATGGAAAAATCCACGTACATGCTAAATTTTCATTCTCTCGCCCCAAATCTAATTATAATGTCTGGTGGAATGTAGTGCATTGAGTCGCATAATTAACAAGCACACAATTCACAACTTTTCCACAAAATTAAAAGAAATCAAAAGAAAATTCACCCTTAAGGAGTTTCTTATGGAAAACTGAGAATAACAACATAAACTCATGGCCAAGTTGTCATTATTAGGCTTAAATAAAAATAGGGTCACAACCCCAAAAAAGGCAAAGACAAAATTACCCTACCGCAGGTTGGTCGATCAAGACTCAAGCTTAGTCAATTGAGATATATATTGGACGACAAAAAAAACCTACTACGCCAATCTCGATCGATCGAACTTCAACTTAAGCTGTCGGCAATTAGTACTAAAGGGACTTGATCGTCACGGTCGAACGATATTCAATTGGACTATCTACCAAGGCTCTTAGGCATTCACACTATTAATGCTCACCCTGCAAACTCGGTCGAACAAAAAATTCTTCTCCAGATTTTTTCAAGAATTTGTTAGCCACTTGCATCATTCCTTTGGGTCGGAGATAATTTGCCCCCTGAATTCGCATTGTCATCAGATCACTTATGTAAGGAACTAGATATATGCTTGACATTCCTCCCTTGTAGCCCTTTTCCTCCCATTGAATTAGAAAAAATATATATATATATATATATATGCTTATGCTTGACATTGAACACATCAGACATCTTGATATAACTTGGAAGCTTTAACCAATAAGCATTAGGATTAATTTTCCCAATTATCTCCAAGAGTTCAATCTTCCTGTAAATAAGTTTATTATATATACTCTCCCACACATAGTCTATCCTTAGTCAGCACAGCCCACATAAAATGTCCTTCAAACTTCACAAAATGCTAGCATGAGCATTCATGGAGTTTAAAATATCATATCCTCTCAATTTCACTTGAAATAAGAGGAGTTATTTCACTTGAAATTGAGTGAAATCATTTTATAGTCAAAATTTAATATTATTGTACTAATGAGAACTATGTAAATAATGTTACATTATTTAAATTTTTTAATTAATAGTATGTAAATATATTTATTATGTAGCATCATCTATACAGATACATACATCAATGATCTTATTTACATGTTGCCAATAAGCAGTGAAAACACAGCATCTTGAAATAAATGTCTCCATTAAATTGTGGTCAATTTCCCCCACTCTAAACAATTGTTGGTGAGCCCACTAGCTTTATGAGATTGTCCATGTGGTTGGTGATATATTGAAGTTTCAAATTGAAACATTAAACTAAGAAAGAAACGTTGAAATGAAGTAACAATGATTTGTCCTTGAGGAAGGACCACTATAAAAATCAAGCTGCTGCTGAGGCCAAGCTGCTCAAACTTGGTGGCTCGATCGACCCTAGGTTCTGCATTTTGTTCTTTGAGTTTTTTTTTTTTAATAAAAAAACTCCTTAATTATTAGTATATCACTGAAGCTTCTATTTGCTTCAAATCCAATCATTCTTCCACTAGAATTTTCTTCCTGAGGAAGTGCCTTGCAAGAAAACAGCGTTTTGATTTGTATACTACTTTCCAGTCAAATTTTTCATTTCCTAGTTTTTTAAAATAGAAATTAAAAAGTGGAAAGAAAGAGCAATGAGAAGGCAACTCAAGTTTCCAGTCAAATTTATCATTTCTTGAGTTTTTAAATTAGTATGAACTTTGGAGCATGAATTCTCTAAGGTTTTATTTTATTTGTAATGTAGGTACGTAAAATAGACATAATATATATAATATTTCAGTCTCTCATTGAAAAGATATATAGCTCACAAAATATACGAATTAATTAATATCAGCTTGGATTTCTCAAATCAGCAATAGATGAAACTCATACCCATGCATATGTCCAATCGAAGTCCATAGAAGGTTTTGTGGGGTCAAAAAGAGGGAACCACACAAAATGAGTTACTAGCCATTACCTTTGACGTAAAATTCACTCATGGTTGTTGGATGTTATTTATGGCTCTTCTAACTTGAAAGTACATTTAGACAATTATCATTTTTTTTTATTGTCATAATTAGTCAATATTTGTATTTTCTAACTAAAAATAATTTTTATGCTGATTTTTTAGTTGTTTTATAGTAATATTTTATGCTATGAATGCAAATTGTTTTTTTATAGATTAGTATGATTATATGAAACTATATAAGAAATATTCGATGATTTTTTGTGCAAGCCAAATGCAAAAAAAATGTTGTCTGAACTATTTTCAAGGTTTCAAACTAAAAGCTAAAAATAACCAATTTTTCAGAAAATTATTTTCAACTGAAAAATATTAGAATATAAATTAAATAATTAAATTCATTCATTCTTATCAATTTAAGCTTTTAAAATAAATATAAAAATTTAACAAAAACACTTTAAACCAAAACAAACCGAGCCTAATCAAAAAGATGAACCTAGCTATTAATCCGACCCGGTCAGGTTAAGAATTTTATTGAATGATCAGATATTAGACCCCACCATTTAATTTATCTGTACTGCTTTCTATTGGCATTGTTCTTGTTGGTTCTTTGCTATTGTTGAGAATATTCCTATCTTGTCTTTCATATGCCTCTATTTTATCGTTAATGTCTTCATTTTCTTGCGAAAAAAATAAAACTCAAAAGATAAATTCACGCATCTTCTAAAGAATTGAACTCTAAAATATCTTGTCTATAGTGATGACCTCAGTTTCTCAGCAATTATCTAAACCCTGATTTTTTTTTTTTTTTTGTGGATGCAACTAAAAGCGGCATAATACATCTTCCAAACAATAAATTCAATTGCGGCCCACGAAACAAGGTATGGCATGCACCATTTCGATCTGATAAAGACAAGCAGACATGCTCTTCTTATCCCATCAAATATTTGTAGCTATCTGCTTTATCGCTCTCTCCAAATCCTGCCAAATTAGCTAATTAAGAGCCCAAATCCTGCCAAATTAGCTAATTAAGAGCTTGTTTGGAGTTATATTAAAGAGTGTAAAAAGTTGTGCAAAGCAAAAATTAGCTTATTTGGTAAATAATTTTTAAAAAAAAAAAATTTACTTTTTTTTTTAAAAAAAAAAAAAGTCAAAATACTTTTAAAAAAACTTAAAAATGAAGTTTTTTTTCAAAATCTCAAAGTCTCAATTTCAAGCACGCTTTAAGAGACATAAAAAAAATAAATAAATAATGTTAAATTATCACTTATCTCAAAAATTTATGCTCATAACAAAGGTAAATTTAATCATCTAATAAAAAATTCATAAAGTATTTCCTTTTGACTTTCTTGCTAATCTTGAAAATGAAGCTTTATATATATATATATATAAAAGATCTCTCTAAATATGAAAGTTCGATTTTCCAACAAAAAAAAAAAAATCCCTACAGAGACTCTAAGAGACATAGAAAGAAGATAAGTAATCAAATCAGGTCATCACATTTCACCAGTACTGCGCATGCGATTATTATTCCCAATTGATAACACCACATTTTTATTTTTATTTTTTCTAATTGGAAATTGACAACCGGCCGGATGCCGTTTGAGTGGTGGTAATTAAATTTTTAAATCAAAAAGATTCTTAAATAATTGTAACATCCCAGCCTCTCTTTGGAACCAATCGTTCAATTCCCACTGATCACTTGCAGATGGGTCAGCCCTTTGAGAAGAGTCAAAGTTTGAAGAGGAAAGAAATATTGCTAGCTAACAATAATGCAACAAAACGTTTATTGCACTGACAAAACCCATCCGCTGCCAAATGTTTTGACATTTACATATACTTATGTTTCATTGCATATATGATATAGGCACCTCCCCTCCCCCTAACTCCACATATCTCCTCTCTCTCTCTCTCTCTCTCTCTCTCTCTCTCTCTCTCTCTCTCTATCATCTTTGGAACTTCTTGATCACCTTTGACATGGGAGAAGCTCAACAAGTGCAGCTCCACATCATGAGTAAGTCAGCTTTTCATATGATTTTTGACTCTGTTCCTACTTCTAGTTTTCTTCAGTTATATTTATAATAGAAACTGATATATAGATGTCTTATAAACTGTAAACAGGAGAATCGTTGCACATATGTACATCAGTACCTTTGTATGTATTAATTAATACCTGTTAGAATATATTCCTGTAGGTTTTGGTTTTTACATGAAAAAATCCTTATATTCTCAAAGACCACGATATATATGATTTCTTTTCTCATTGATTTATGGAGTTAATTAATAGATCATCTGAGGTATACCAAAGATAGAATATCTCCCAGGATGTCATAATCATGGATATGTGCTATATATATATATGCATGAATATGTACGTAACAGATAGCTAGATGAAGATACTGCCTACCCTCTTGCGGGCTTTGCTAGTGGAGAAGGGCTTCTCCACACACCAGCAATTTCATACTCTCGATCACTTAAAAAAAAAATAAAAATTCTCGAGTCGACCACATTTAGCTGCATACTACTATAGGAAATTTTTTCTGTTTACTCTCTAAGTGCCTTTGATCCTATTATAAGAAATGGATAAAGAACTATGAGAGATACTCTAGAGGAAAAATAATAACAGAGAAGGGAAAAATATTACTCCGAAAAAAGCATTAAACAAAGAAATGCTATTTAGAACAAACTATATAAGTAATGACTAAAGTTTTTATATTTTTTATTTTTATGTCATATTTTAAAAAATAATATCCTAATTTAAAATTATTAAATTAAATATAAATTCCAAATCAACAATAAACATAAATATCGTAAATTTAAGTACGGCAAACAGTCAGGTAATTTTAAAAATTGCATATATTTTTAGCAGTGATACAAAAGTGATAGATTTTAGCAATTAACTCCTTAAATATATTGTTATAATCAAATAAAAAATAATAATATGATTACAACCTCAAATAAAATAGTAACTATTTTGATATTAAACAAAAAAAAAGTGATGTCAGAACTATTTAAAATACCTACATTAGGAATCTAAAACAAATACCAAATAGATTCATTTATTGTTTTGATGCTGATCCAATGATTAATTTTAAAATCATATCAATATTTGATTAATAACCCAAAGACTCTAAGACACATTTGCACGCGACAAAATTGACTTGTCACATATAATTACTGATTATAACCTATCACTGTCAATAAAAATATTACTAGAACGCTAATATGCTTGTATTTACTAAAAATCACAATATAAAAATACATCTTTTATTGACAATGTAATAAATGACATATAGTCTTTATAAAAAAATCATATAACTCAATTTAATCTAACATAACAAATAATTTTTATTTCAAAAAAAATAAATAATAAGATATTCAGATAGGATAACTATTGATCTATTTAATATCACAGAGACAAAAATGGCCAGACATCATTATAGGTACTATTATTTTTATGTTTTATTTTTTTATTTTTTTATTTTTTTAATTCAATATGGGGAAAAGGGCCACAGGGATTTTTGGTACTATTATAATCGGCATTTCGTTGTGCTCTTTGAACAGGTAAAGTGGGGAAAGAAGAAAACTCAACAGAGCATATAAATGCCACCAGCGAACCAATCACAAGCGCCCAACGCAGTAATTATAAGCGGTGGCTCCGAATGGCCATCTACACACTTTTTCTCATCTCCGGCCAATCAGTAGCAGTACTCCTCGGAAGACTGTATTACGACAAAGGCGGCAAGAGCAAATGGCTGGGAACCGTCGTGCAACTTGTAGCCTTCCCACTCCTCCTCCCCTACTACATCATCTCATCACCCAAAAAACCCACGGCCGCCACCGACGACGACACAAAACCACCGTCAAATTTAATACTCTCGGCAATTTATATATCCCTTGGCCTGCTTGTAGCCGGAGATTGCCTCTTGTATTCAATTGGGCTAATGTATCTTCCCGTATCTACTTACTCAATCATTTGTTCATCACAGTTAGCCTTCAATGCATTTTTCTCCTTTTTCCTAAATTCACAAAAATTCACTCCCTTTATAGTAAATTCTCTAGTCCTTCTCACCATATCCTCCATCCTCCTCGTCATGCAAACCGACTCCACAGAAAACGCCGCCGCCGACGGACTCTCTAAAGGGAAGTATGTTACTGGGTTTATATGCACCGTCGCCGCCTCCGCGGGATACGGCTTGGTACTTTCCCTGACACAGCTGGCATTTAGGAAGGTTCTTAAAAAGCAGACATTTATAGTTGTCATGGACATGATAGTGTACCAATCACTCGTCGCCACGTCAGTCACCGTGGTGGGGCTTTTTGCCAGCGGAGAGTGGAAGGATTTGAAGGGTGAAATGAATGCGTTTGAATTGGGGAGAGTGTCGTATCTGATGACTCTGATTTGGACGGCCGTGATGTGGCAGGTTTTTGCCGTTGGTTGCGTGGGGTTGATATTTGAGGCGTCTTCGCTGTTTTCTAACTCCATTAGTGTTGTGGGTTTGCCTGTTATTTCGGTTCTTGCTGTGATATTTTTACACGACAAGCTTGGTGGAATAAAGGTGATATCAATGGTTTTGGCGATTTGGGGGTTTGTGTCGTATGTGTATCAGCAATATCTCGACGATTGTAAGCGCAAGGCTGAAGATAGAAACGGTAATATTGAAGTTTCAAATGCTAACCCACCGGCATAGGTTTTGTGGTGGATATGAATACATTAAAGATTATTTTA
>FXXK01001531.1:11873-25970 GCA_900184695.1 Betula pendula | reverse complement strand
GATTTGGCAAGTGGCAACGATAATTGTATAAGAGATTGATAGGTCAATGTGGGGCTAACTTCATTAATAACACGACAAGAATCTTTCTACATGCATGCACCGAATGGCTAAGGAGTAAAAGACAAGTAGATGCTATCATCCTGATTTTTAAAAACAAAATTCTTACAAATCTGACTATAAAAAATGACATATATATTTTTAAATATGTGAGAAATATAAATTTTTTTATTAATGTTATTAAAAATAATAAAAAATACATATTATTAAAAAAATTATATATTTTTTACATGTTATAGACAAAGAACCTGTTTGTAAGAATTTCTTTTAGGAAGAACCCTTTCAGGAATGGTACCAAGAAATCAAAATGAGCAAACATTAATTTGATTGCGTGCTCGACAAAATGATTGGGTCCCAAATTGTTGGGTCTATTTTGCAATGGTTTTTACTATTTACTGGTTTTCACTATTCATCACTTTTCCTAAACCCAAAAAAAACATTCCCACTTTTTATATCACATCAACAACTTTTTAACAACCTTTTTATTTTTTTTGATTACTATTAAAATAAAAAATTTCCACTAAAAAACCAAAAATTTTTCACTTTTCCATACAAAAAAAGTTTACAATCATTCCCCCTACTTTATATCACATCAAAAATCAACAACCCACAACTTATAACCCATAACCTTTTCCAAACACACCCGTTGGGAAGCTGTCGATGTTTAGTATGAGGCAATTATTATAACGTGCGATATAAATGTGGAATAGGACAGAACATCACAGGGAGTAGACACCCATCATCCCCCATATTGCATGAAATCCGTGTACATGTTTTTATTTTGAAAAATGCGTATTCTCGGATTCTCCACACTATCTCTCCTATGTAATACTTAAAAAAAAAAATTAAAAAAATAATAATAAAAATAAAATAAAATGGGGAGATGGTTGGGAGAGGATCAAGATCCAGGGCCGGATCAGCAATTTTGACACACAAGGCCAGGAACATGCCACGTAAACTTATTATTAAAATTTATTTTTAAATCAAAATTTGACCACTTTCTTTCTTTCTATTCCATTTTCCTCACTCTTCTTTTCTTTCTCTCTCTCTCATTAGCATGCACCCATTGCAGAGGACCCCATAGGTCCGGAAAATCATAAAAACGAAAACCCAAGGAGAGCCTCGAGGACGGACCTCTTCTAGGGGATGGGGGCCATGCCCCCCCCCCCCCCCCCCCCCTTTTAGCCTTTGGAATTTTGGGAATTTTTTTTTTTAATGATAATTTAGGTAAGTCAATTTAGGTTCTCTGACTCTTTAGATTAAAAAACTGTTGTAGTTTAAAAATAGTCAAAGTTGGAAGAAGATGCAGCATAGCCCCGAATAGAGGTTCAGGTACCTGTGCTTTTTTTTTACAAGTTTTTTGTTTTTTGCTTACTAATTCACTATGGACTCTCCTTCGGTCCTCTTCCATTAGTTTTTTTTTTTTATTATTAATTTTTTTTTAGTTTATGCAAATAAGCTTACGATTTTACTTTTTTAGCCTCGGTCCTCTCCATTTGAAATGTAGTTTCTATTCCGCCTGAATCGGTGTTTCAGCATTATTTTTTTTTTCAAAAAAAAAAATGCTTAATCCATGTAGTTCTAGAATCCAGATTGAAGTGTTTTTTTTTTTTTTTATGTGAATTGGTTATTGATTATTCTTAAGATTTGGACAAAGCTTCACACTTACACAATGGCAATACTAAGTGGTGTTTTTATTGGTATTTTTCTCTACCTTATAGTATTTAGCTATTTTTAATTCCTTTGTGACCCTGTTTTTTTTAAGATAAACAATAAAATGTTCATAAATAAAGCAAAAAATTGAGCATTTTTGCCATATATTATTTATAGTCTCTTATGGGGTTGTTAAAAAATTTTGTGGCCCCCCAACATGATTAAATCGTAGACTAGGTTTATCAAATTTTAAGTTTGACCCCTACAATATTGATTACAAATTAATTATAAAATGATTTATTTGTTTGTTATTAAGTATAATAGTTTTATTGTCATTCAAATTAACTTACCTAAATACCCTAATGTTACTATGTCAATTTATTTGTAGATGATGCGAAAGTCAACTATAATTGTTGACTTTTTCAAAAGAAGTGTTAGTGATACATCATTACCAACTTCTGATATCCCAATTTATGAAAATCCTTCTACTAAATCTTGAAAAGTTGATGTAAATAAAATTGATATTAGTTCATTGGAGCATGATCCTGATTTGCATCCCCAAATATGGGATTATGATGTTAATCAACGAGATGAAATTCGACACGCTTACATTAAAGATGGTCCGTACCAACGTATTCTTCTAGAGTATAAAAAATCTAGACCAGTCGGTCATCTTTGTAGCTTTCAATCTTCATGGTTCAATCTATTTCCTTCATGGCTTAAATATTCGCCCGATAAAAATGCTGCATTTTTTTCGGCCCCCCATTTTAATATATTTCTCATTTACACTTTAGCCCCCCTCTATAAAAATTCATAGTTTCATCCCTACCTTGAGGCCTAGGAGCCTGACCAGGCCAACTCCAGTTGAACCCAAAAAAGGGGGCCAAGGAAGCCCATTAGAGGCCCATCCACCCAAGAAACCCAATAGATCGAGGCCATCCACACGAGAAGCCCAAAAGACGGACCTTCTATTGTCAAAGGCATAAATAAGATTGTGATTTGAGATACTTTATTACCCATGCCACGTTGAATGCTCTTAGTTTGCCCATTGCTCCCCTTCATTAAAATCATTTCCACGGTGTTGCATGTTTTGGGTTTTGTTTGGTATGTTTATCCACACTTCTTCGATGATTTTGATTTCAAGACTAAGAATGGAAATGTTAATGAAGTTTCTAATGCTTCCACGTTGAAAGAGGTGAAGTATTGAAAAGTGCTATATATTATTATCGCCACAAAATTGGTTGAACAAGATAGGCTTCAATAAATTAATCTGAAGCTAATTTGATTTCAAAAAAATAAAAAATAAAAAAAAAGACAGAAAAAAGAAAAGAACCACAAGCTTTCTAGTTGTGTGGAATGACAAACTACCAGAGACAAGCAGTAACAGATGCCCATTGTCACAATTAATTGTGAGGTCATAACAAGAAATATAATTATGACCCAATTAGGCCACCTTTATCATGTTAGTTATGATTGTGATGTAGCCCATCTGATTTTGCAATTGTTGGGAGGCTGTGAATGTTTAAAATGATGCAATAACGTGTTAATTGCGGAATAAGTCCTAATATCACTGGAATTGGACACCCATCACTAGCCATATATTAAAACGCAAGTTTATATCACATGCTTCATTTTCATTTTTTATAAAGGCTCTCTCTCGGTGTATCTTTTAAATTCTTCACCTCCAACATGGGGCAAGCACAAAATCTGCAGCTCAAGGTTACGGGAAAAAAATTCCAGACATTGAATTTTTGACTGTTTGAAACCGTCAGGGAAAAATCGTAGGAATTGATTCTTAACGGTTTTTAGCCTAGTTCCTGATTAAACCGTCAGGAAACACCATTTTTTTTGTAGTGAAGTCAGATTTTTCTAATTACGTAAAGATTATTAGAGAAGAAAAGAAACCCATCTGAATATAAATAGATAGATCCCTGATATGATTTTAGCACAAAAGGCTTCCCTAGTTCTGGTGTTTCTTAAATCGAAGTATTAGTACTTAGATGGACACTATCAAAACTGTCTAGCACTGAAATATTGTAGCACATGAATCACCTCAGAATCCAGCCTATATATGAAACAAGTAATTAACTTAATAACCTTTTCTTTGGCTCTATTTTAGATCAAGAGAACAATTTTTTAATATAAGAAGTGTATATACTAA
Source organism: Betula pendula (assembly GCA_900184695.1). Classification (NCBI taxonomy): domain Eukaryota; kingdom Viridiplantae; phylum Streptophyta; class Magnoliopsida; order Fagales; family Betulaceae; genus Betula; species Betula pendula. The sequence continues at coordinate 22,099 of FXXK01001531.1, read as the reverse complement.
TATGTTTCTCACACAGATATGCTTAATAACCAGAAAAGCAGTACATAATTTATTTCAAATAAGCATTCATATGTATAGATACGGACACCTGTCAGTGCTCTAATGCTTAAAAATCAGCATTTGGGTGATATGGCACCAAATTTCTGAGTCCTACTCATGCTTCATGCTTTGTAGTTGTAGAGCAGCTAAACTTATTACTAAAGGGCGTAACAAAATGGGAACAGAAGAACCTGAAATGCCACAAAATAAATTATTTTTGTATGGTATACATCAATGATTATGATTAAGATCAGTTAGCCAGTAAAGGACTGAAACATTAAGATATCAAACAAACTGCAATCCACTTAGGCGGAAGCGGAAGACCCTCAATTTTTCAGACTAAAAAGAACACTATAAATAGCATAGATCGAGTGTGTTTATTGATACCGCTAAAAAAATAGTATGCTTGTTGACAAACTATTTCACATGAAAGCCATACGATCAAAAGGAATTCGTATGATACCAATGTCTATCCTGCAATAATCCCTTTACACGTTCTTACCAGATCAAGAAGCCAAAGAAGCCTCACCTGAGTACATCAATGCCACTAATCAATCAACAATCTCTCAAGCCAAAAATTTTATGTGGTGGCTCCGGATGACCATCTATATACTCTTTGTCCTCTCTGGCCAATCTGCAGCGATGCTCTTGGGAAGACTGTACTACAACAAAGGTGGAAAGAGCAAATGGGTGGCAACACTTGGGCAAGTTGCAGGGTTTCCAATCCTCATTCCTTACTACTGCATCTCTCCTCCTGAAAGCCCTACCACAAGCAGTATCCAGAGGAACCAGCCATGCGCCTTAATCCTTGCCTTGATTTATGTCTCTTTTGGTGTATTTCTAGCAGCAGACAGCATGATGTATTCAATTGGGCTCTCGTAGCTTCCAGTATCTACATTTGCACTTATTTGTGCATCCCAGTTGACCTTCAATGCTTTCTTCTCTTTCCTCCTTAATTCACAGAAGTCCACTCCTTTTATAATCAATTCCCTGGTCCTTCTCACTATCTCCTCCACCTTGCTTGTATTTCAAACCAAATCCGCAAACCCCAGTGGAAACTCTAACAAAAAGTATGAAATTGGACTCTTATGCACTGTTGGTGCATCTGCTGGGTATGGCTTGATGCTTTCCCTTACCACAAGCTCTCCTTCCAAAAGGTTCTGAAAAGGGAAACATTTGCAGTGGTTTTGGAAATGATAATCTATCAGTCACTGGTTGCAACTTGTGCTACCCTGGTTGGGCTTTTTGCTAGTGGAGACTGGAAAGGTCTAAAGAGAGAGATGAAGGACTTTGAACTGGGGGAGTTTCTTTATGTCAGTACTTTAATTTGGGCAGCTATAGCTTCGCAGATTTTCACTATTGGCACAGTAGGATTAATACATGAAGTGTCTTCCCTGTTCTCCAATGTCATAAGTTCTCTGGGTTTGCCAGTTATTCCAGTTCTAGCTGTGATCTTCTTCCATGACGAGATGGATGGGGTAAAGGCGATTGCCATGGTGTTGGCAATTTGGGGATTTATTTCATATTTCTATCAGTACTATCTCGATGATTCTGAGTCCAAGGCTGAAAATAGAGACGTCAAAGAAATTTCAATGGTTCCCTTGTTGAAAGAGGTTACTGATGAACAAGATGGGTTTAAGAAGATCTACTTAAAAGTTCCACTTTCAACAGAAGAAAATGTCCAAACTTATGACCATATATTGAAGTTATTTTGGTCCTTCTGTTCCTTTATTTCAATCCCAAGAATGAGAAGTTACAATGTACAAATCCATATACCCAAATATGTAGGTAAAAGCGTAGCCATTTTATTTCTCCACATAAAGTGTACGTAAATCATGATTTTGTCTATTCCATCTCTGAAATTATTGTCAGACTAGTCACCCAGTTTGGATGTTATTTATGGCTCTTCTAACTTGAAAGTATATTTAGACAATTAATTTTTTTTTATTGTCATAATTAGTCAATATGTGTATTTTCAATGAAAACTAATTTTTATACTGATTTTCTGGTTGTTTTATAGTAATATTTTATGCCATGAATGCACATTGTTTTTTATAGATTAATATGATTATATGAAACTATATAGGAAATATTCAAAGATTTTTCATGCAAGTCAAACGCAAAAAAATGTTTTCTGAACCATTTTCAAGGTTTCAAATACAAAGCTAAAAATGACCAATTTTTTAGAAAATTGTTTTTAATTGAAAAATAATATAATATAAATTAAATGATTAAATTCATTCATTCCTATTAGTTTAAGCTTTTAAAATAAATATGGAGATTTAACAAAAACACTTTAAACCAAAACAAACAGAGCATTAATCAGAAAAATGAACCTAGCTCTTAATCCGACTCCGGTCGGAACTAAAAATCTACTTTGACCGCCGAACCGCCCTGGACAAAAGTCAGCCAATTTTGATCAGGTTTTATTAAGGTTCCCTCCGACGGTTCAAGTGTTCCCTTTTTCAAACACCCCATCGCGCGCCAAATTCATTGTGGTGAATGAGTTTCTCTTGATTGCTCTTGCACTGTGCCATTTTCTCCTAGCTCTCTAGCAGCTACTGCTTTTAAACTGTCGATTTTATCCGCATGCAACACTTTTCTTGGCTTTCGGATTAAGAATTTTATTGAATGATCAGATATTAGACCCTACCATTTAATTTATTTGTACTGCTTAATTTCTATTGGCATTGTTCTTTGAGAATATTCCTATCTTGTCTTTCATATACCTCTATTTTATCGTTAATGTCTTCATTTTCTTGCAAAAAAAATAAAACTCACAGATAAATTCACGCATCTTCTAAAGAATTGTTGAACTATAAAATATCTTGTCTATGGTGATGACCTCAGTTTCTCAGCAATTATTTAAACCCTGATTTTTTTTTTTTATTGGATGCAACTAAAAGCGGCATAATATATCTAGCTTCCAAGCAATAAATATTTCAATTACGGCCACCTTGTGCGGGCCACCAAACAAGGTATGGCATGCACCATGTCGATCTAATAAAGTCAATCAAGCATGCTCGATCTTCAAACATTGGCCTGTTTAGTAAATAATTTATAAAAAATATTTCTTTAACATTTTTTCTCTAAAAAAAAAAAAGTCAAAACACTTTTAAAAAAAAAACTTGAAAATTAAGCTTTTTTTCAAAATCTCAAAATCACAATTCCAAGCACGGTATAAGAGACATAAAAAAAAAGATAAATAATGTTAAATTATCACTTATCTCAAAAATTTAAGTTCATAGAAAAAGATAAATTTAATTCATTTGTAAAATATTCATAAAGTAATTATTTAACTTTTTGGAAAAAATCATATTTAATCCCTAAGTTTTCATCTGATTTGAATTTAGTCCTTAAGTTTTCAATTTTAAGAATAAGATCCTTAAGTTTTACTCAAGTTTTGAAATTGGTCTCTTTATCACTTTTTCGTTAAAATTAACGATTTTCTATTTGTCACGTAGTCTCACGTGTGTCTTATTTAACATGTCAAGGTCTATATCAACGCCAAAGTTAATAGTTCTTCCTTTAATGCTACAAATTTAGAAGATTAAGATGACAAAGAAGATGATTTTTGTTTTTTAAGTTGGATTTTTTGTTTTTTATTTTTTATGGATGAATTGGCGCCTAATGATATGATATTGATATGAATGCTAGCACGTGAATTGAGACACAAGTGATATATAACAAACTATTTATTTTGATGGAAAAGTAATAAAGGGACCTATTTAAAATCTGGGCAAAACTAAGGGATCATACTCTTGAAATTAGAAACTCAAGGACTAAATTCAAATTATATAAAAATCTAAGGACTAAATATAATTTTTCCCTAACTTTTTTGCTAATCTTGAAAATGAAGCTTTATATATATATATATCAGGTCATCACCTTTCACCACTGCGCATGCGATTATTATTCCCAATTGTGGGGCTAATGAGTTAAAATAAAAATCATCTTGAGAAAACCACTTTTTTTTCTTTCTTTCTTTTTTTCTAATTGGAAATTGACAACCGGATGCCGTTTGAGAGGTGGTACTGAAATTTTAAAACTTGACAAAAAGATTCTTAAATCATTGTAACATCCCAGCCTCTCTTTGGAACTAATCGTTCCCATTGATCACTTGCAGATGGGTCAGCCCTTTGAAAAGAGTCGAAGTTTGAAGAGGAAAGAAATATTGCTAACAATAATGCAACAAGACGTTTATTTCACTGACAAATCCCATCCGCTGCCAAATGTTTTGACATTTACATTTACTTCTCTTTCATTGCATATATGATATAGTATTCTCTCTCTCTCTCTATCATCTTTGGAACTTCTTGATCACCTTTGACATGGGAGAAGCTCAACAAGTGCAGCTCCACATCATGAGTAAGTCAGCTTTTCATATGATTTTTGACTTTGTTCCTACTTCTAGTTTTCTTTTTTTCTTTTTTTTTTTTGATGAATAAGAGAGAATTTCATTTAACAAATCAAAAAACCAATTACATCAAACCTAGCAGACTGCTGGAGAGAAACAGAACACGGAGAGAAACAAGTGTTGGGGTTGTCCCACATCGGTTGTGGAAGGGGCTGGTGGTCAGTTTATAAGTGTGAGGGAAAGTCTCACCCCTTGAGCTACTCTGTAAAAACAGGGAACAGAATCAATTCCACAAGGAATTTCAAAGACCCTTGATTAGACAAGGACATCCATGGTGATATTCCAATTTTGACAAAGAATGACGTTTTCTTTGCTGCCTTTGAACCGTCCACGCCCCAAAATCCTGGTCCTTACCTCCCATACGATTTGCTTCATAATAGAAACTGATATATAGGTGTCTTATAAACTGTAAACAGGAGAGTCGTTCCACATATATATGTACATCACCTTTGTATGTATTAATACCTGTTAGAATATATTCCTGTAGGTTTTGGTTTTTACATGAAAAAAATCCTTATATTCTCAAAGACCACGATATATTTGGTTTCTTTTCTCTTTGATTTATGGAGTTAATTAATAGATCATCTGAGGTATACCAAAAATAGAATATCTCCCAGGATGTCATAATCATGGATATGTGCTATATATATATATATATGCATGAATATGTAACAGATAGCTAGATGAAGATATGCTACTCTTTGCGGCTTTGCTAAGGGAGAAGGCCTTCTCCACCACCAGAATATTCATACTCTCGATCCACTTTCAAAAAAAAAAAAAAAAAAAATTCTCGAGTCGATCCAAGCTAGCTTACTCTAGGAATTTCCCTGTTTACTCTCTGTGCTTTGATCTATAAGAGCATTCCTAATGGACTCAACAAAATAACCTTTTGGTTATTTTGTTGAGTAAATTTAACTAAAAGGTGAAAAATCTTCCTCTAGTGGACTCAACACTTTAACCAAAAATATTTGATTAGTGAACAGTACTCATCAAATTTGATGAGTACTATTCACTCATCAAATCTTAAAAAATTAATATTTTATCATTCCTCTTTATTTTTTATTTTTCTTCCCATTTTCTTTTTTCTTCTTCCTTCCTCTCCATTGACAAACTCACATTACTAATAATAATAATAATAAAATAATAATATTCTAAATGCTTTTTTATCACAAATTTTTAGAAAAGATAAATTTTTTAAAATATAACCGTTAGAATAAGATAATAATTTTAAAAATATGACTATTAGGAAAAAGACAAAATTTTCAAAATATGAGTATTTGGGATAGGACAAATATTAAAAAATATGACGGTTAGTAAAAGACAAACATTCAAAAATATAAATGTTTGAGAAATAATAAGAAATCTTTAAAAATAATTATTTAAATGGAATAATGATAGTAGATAGTTAATTTGCTGAGGCTGCTAGGGGCGCTTTAAAAAAGTTGTTGGTTAAAATAAGAAAAAAGGTGTTTTCAGTAAATTGGCTATAAATTTGTTGAGACCCTACGGAATCAGTTATAATTTAATAATAGAAACTGATATATATGGATGTCTTATAAACTGTAAACAGGAGAATCGTTGCACATATGTACATCAGTACTTTGTATGTATTAATACCGTTAGAATATATTCCTGTAGGTTTTGGTTTTAATGAAAAAATCCTTATATTTTCAAAGACCACGAAATATATGGTTTCTTTTCTCATTGATTTATGGAGTTAATTAATAGATCATCTGAGGTATACCAAAGATAGAATATCTCCCAGGATGTCATAATCATGGATATGTGCTATATATATATATATGCATGAATATGTAACAGATAGCTAGATGAAGATATGTACTTTGCGGCTTTGCTAAGTGGAGAAGGCCTTCTCCACCACCAGAATTTCATACTCTCGATCACTTAAAAAAAAATAAAAATTCTCGAGTCGACCAATTTAGCTGTACTATATAGGAATTTTTCCTGTTTACTCTCTGGCTTTGATCCTATTAGAATGGATAAGACTTGAGAGGCTTTGGGATATACAAGAGAGGTATACTCCGACAAAAGTTAAAAAAAAGAAATGCTATTTAGTATATAAGTAATGCTAAAGTTTTTTTTTTTTTTTTGTCTTTTTAAAATTAATATAATTTTTAAAATATTATTAAATATAAATCAAATAATAATATGTAAATTTAAGGGTAATTTTAAAAATTGCATTATTTTTAGAGTGATACAAGGTGATGTTTAGCATTACTCTTCATATATTGTTATATGAATAAATATATATGTTAACCTCATGTCTATTTTGTATTAATCAAAAGTGATGTGACTTTTAAAAATTACTATTGAATTTACATAGATCATTATTGATTTTTGATCTGATCCAATGATAATTTTAAAAGTCATATCAATTTTATTAACCCAAGTTAGACATGTGGGTTGACTTGTATCATTACTTCTGTTATATTACTGTCATAAAATTTTATGACAGTTATGCTTGTTTATAAAAATCATATAATAATTTTTATTGACATGTTATGCTTGTTTTATAAAATCATATAATAATTATTAAATAATATTTATTAAAAAAATAATAATAGTATTTAGTAGAGTATACTATTGTTCTTTAAATATCCGGATGGATCAGACATCATTATAGTACTATTATTTTTATGTTTTATTTTTTTATTTTTTTATTTTTTTAATTCAATAGGGGAAAAGGGCCACAGGGATTTTTGGTACTATTATAATCGGCATTTCGTTGTGCTCTTTGAACAGGTAAAGTGGGGAAAGAAGAAAACTCAAACAGAGCATATAAATGCCACCAGCGGACCAATCACAAGCGCCCAACGCAGTAAGTATAAGCGGTGGCTCCGAATGGCCATCTACACACTCTTTCTCATCTCCGGCCAATCAGTAGCAGTACTCCTCGGAAGACTGTATTTCGACAAAGGCGGCAAGAGCAAATGGTTGGGAACCGTCGTGCAGCTTGTAGCCTTCCCACTCCTCCTCCCCTACTACATCATCTCATCACCCAAAAAACCCACGGCCGCCACCGACGACGACACAAAACCACCGTCAAATTCAATACTCTCATCAATTTATATATCCCTTGGCCTACTTCTAGCCGGAGATTGCCTCTTGTATTCAATTGGGTTAATGTATCTTCCCGTATCTACTTACTCAATCATTTGTTCATCACAGTTAGCCTTCACTGCATTTTTCTCCTTTTTCCTAAATTCACAAGAATTTACTCCCTTTATAGTAAATTCTCTAGTCCTTCTCACCATATCCTCCATCCTCCTTGTCGTTCAAACCGACTCCACAGAAAACGCCACCGCCAGCGGACTTTCTAAAGGGAAGTATGTAATTGGGTTTATATGCACCGTCGCCGCCTCCGCTGGATACGGCTTGGTGCATTCCCTAACACAGCTGGCATTTAGGAAGGTTCTTAAAAAGGAGACATTTATAGTTGTCATGGACATGATAGTGTACCAATCACTCGTCGCCACGTCAGTCACCGTGGTGGGGCTTTTTGCCAGCGGAGAGTGGAAGGGTTTGAAGGGAGAAATGGATGCGTTTGAATTGGGGAAAGTTTCGTATCTGATGACTCTGATTTGGACGGCCGTGATGTGGCAGGTTTTTGCCGTTGGTTGTGTGGGGTTGATTTTTGAGGCGTCGTCGCTGTTTTCTAACGCCATTAGTGTTGTGGGTTTGCCTGTTATTCCGGTTCTTGCTTTGGTATTTTTCCACGACAAGCTTGGTGGAATAAAGTTGATAGCCATGGTTTTGGCGATTTGGGGGTTTGTATCGTATGTGTATCAGCAATATCTCGACGATTTTAAGCGCAAGGCTGAAGATAGAAACGGTAATATTGAAGTTTCAAATGCTAACCCACCGGCATAGGTTTTGTGGTGGATATGAATACATTAAAGATTATTTTAACAAATGATTCAGGTTTTGGGATAAAAAATAATAAAAAAAATTTTTTTTTAACAAAAAATATGTTCAGGCTTATTTCATAATCTTAGAGAAAAATAAAATGAGAATTTGATAAATTTAAACCTATTTTTTAATGATAAAAAGCATTTTTTTTTTCCATGAAAAACGGACGCTAGACGGACGCCTAGCACGACAACATGCGATATAAATGTAGAATAGGACTGAACATCACAGGGAGTAGATGCCCATCTTCCCCCATATTAATGCATGGAATCCTTGTACATGTTTTTATTTTGAGGGATGCTTGGGTGTATTCCTTATACCAAAAATTGAATGGGGAGATGATGGTGTGGGGAATATAACCAAGCATCCCTTTTATTTTGGATCCAGCTTTATGTGTTGTAGATACCCATCACCCCCCCATATTATGAAAATTGATAGATTCAGAATAAATTTGATATGGGCCAAACTTGAGACTCGGTCATACGCTTGCACCTATCGCAAAGGACCCTATAGGTTCGGAAAATCATAAATATCCAAGGAGGCCTCAAGGCCCAGGAGCCTGACCCGGCCAACTCCAGTTGAACCCAAAAAAAGGGGGCCAAGGAAGCCCATTAGAGGCCCATCCACCCAAGAAGCCCAAAAGACGGACCTTCTATTGTCAAAGGCATAAATAAGATTGTGATTTGAGATACTTTATTACCCATGCCACGTTGAATGCTCTTAGTTTGCCCATTGCTCCCTTCATTAAAATCATCTCCCCGACTTTGCATGTTTTGGGTTTTGTTTTTATCCACACTTCTTCGATGATTTTGATTTCAAGACTAAAGAATGGAAATGTTAATTAAATTTTTAATGCTTCCACGTTGAAAGAGGTTAAGTACTGAATACTGTTTTATTTTATTATGGCTACAAAATTGGATGAACAAGATAGGCTTCAATAAATTAATCTGAACCTAATTTGATTTAAAAAAAAAAAAGAAAAAAAAGATACGAACTTTCTAGTTGTGTGGAATGACTTAACTAGTCCCAATTAATTGTGAAGACATTACAAGAAATATAAATGATCCAATTAGGCCACCTTTATCACGTTACTTATGATTGTGATGTAGACCATCTGATTTTGCAANCCAGCTTTATGTGTTGTAGATACCCATCACCCCCCATATTATGAAAATTGATAGATTCAGAATAAATTTGATATGGGCCAAACTTGAGAACCCTATAGGTTCGGAAAATCATAAAAATCCAAGGAGGCCTCAAGGCCCAGGAGCCTGACCCGGCCAACTCCAGTTGAACCCAAAAAAAGGGGGCCAAGGAAGCCCATTAGAGGCCCATCCACCCAAGAAGCCCAAAAGACGGACCTTCTATTGTCAAAGGCATAAATAAGATTGTGATTTGAGATACTTTATTACCCATGCCACGTTGAATGCTCTTAGTTTGCCCATTGCTCCCTTCATTAAAATCATCTCCCCGGTATTGCATGTTTTGGGTTTTGTTTTTATCCACACTTCTTCGATGATTTTGATTCCAAGACTAAAGAATGGAAATGTTAATTAAATTTTTAATGCTTCCACGTTGAAAGAGGTTAAGTACTGAATAGTGTTTTATTTTATTATGGCTACAAAATTGGATGAGCAAGATAGGCTTCAATAAATTAATCTGAACCTAATTTGATTTTAAAAAAAAAAAAAGAAAAAATAGATACGAACTTTCTAGTTGTGTGGAATGACTTAACTAGTCCCAATTAATTGTGAAGACATTACAAGAAATATAAATGATCCAATTAGGCCACCTTTATCACGTTACTTATGATTGTGATGTAGACCATCTGATTTTGAAA
>FXXK01001531.1:0-11791 GCA_900184695.1 Betula pendula | reverse complement strand
TTGTTGGGAGGCTGTAAATGTTTTAAAATGATGCACAATAACGTGTTAATTGCGGAATAAGTCCTAACATCACTGGAATTGGACACCCATCACCAGCCATATATTAAAACGCAAGTTTATATACATGCTTCATTTTCATTTTTTATAAAGGCTCTCTCTCGGTGTATCTTTTAAATTCTTCACCTCCAACATGGGGCAAGCACAAAATCTGCAGCTCCAGGTTACGGGTAAGCCAGTTTTTTCTAGTTATGTAAAGATTATTAGATAAGAAAAGAAACCCACCTGAATATAGATAGATCCCTGATATGATTTTAGCACTAAAGGCTTCCCTAGTTCGGGTTTAGTTCTTAAATCGAAGTATTAGTGCTTAGATGGATACTATCAAAACTGTCTAGCACTACAAACATTGTAGCACATGAATCTCAGAATCCAGCCTATATATGAAACAAGTAATTAACTTAATAACCTTTTCTTTGGCTCTATTTTAGATCAAGAGAAAACAATTTTTTTAATATAAGAAGTGTATATACTAATATGTTTCTCACACAGATATGCTTAGTAACCAGAAAAGCAGTAAATAATTTATTTCAAATAATCATTCATATGTATAGATATGGACACCTGTCAGTGCTCTAATGCTTAAAAATCAGCATTTGGGTGATATGGCACCAAATTTCAGAGTCCCTACTCATGCTTCATGCTTTGTAGTTGTAGTGCAACTAAACTTATTACTAAAGGGGGTAACAAAATGGGAACAGAAGAACCTGAAATGCCACAAAATAAATTATTTTTGTATAGCATACATCAATGTTTATGATTAAGATCAGGAGTGGTGATTGGCATCAGCCCAGGCTGATGCTACAGTGCATCAGCCTGGGCTAAATCAGAGGAGGAAAAAAAAAAACACCGTTCACGGGGCCATGAACAGTAAAATTACTGTTCATGTGCCTGGCTGATGCACTGTAGCATCAGCCCAGGCTGTGTTTTATCTTTACTCTTAAGATCAGTTAGCCAGTAAAGCACTGAAACATAAGATATCAAACAAAGTGCAATCCACTTAGGCGGAAGCGGATGACCCACAATTTTTCAGAATAAAAAGAACACCATGAATAGCATAGATTGAGTGTGTTTATTGATACTGCTAAAAAAATAGTATGCTTGTTGACAAACTAATTCACATGAAAGCAAGATGATCAAAAGGAGTTCATACGATAGCAATGTCTACCCTGAAATAATCCCTTTACATGTTCTTACCAGATCAAGAAGCCAAAGAAGCAACCTCGCCTGAGTATATCAAAGCCACCAATCAATCAATGATCCCTCAAGCCAAAAAATTTATGTGGTGGCTCCGGATGACCATCTATATACTCTTTGTCCTCTCTGGTCAATCTGCAGCTATGCTCTTGGGAAGACTGTACTACAACAAAGGTGGAAAGAGCAAATGGGTGGCAACACTTGTGCAAGTTGCAGGGTTTCCAATCCTCATTCCTTACTACTGCATCTCTCCTCCTCAAAGCCCTACCACAAGCAGTATCCAGAGGAACCAGCCATGTGCCTTAATCCTTGCCTTGATTTATGTCTCTTTTGGTGTATTTCTAGCAGCAAACAGCATGATGTATTCAATTGGGCTCTCGTACCTTCCAGTATCTACATTTGCACTTATTTGTGCATCCCAATTGACCTTCAATGCTTTCTTCTCTTTCCTCCTTAATTCACAGAAGTTCACTCCTTTTATAATCAATTCTCTGGTTCTTCTCACTATCTCCTCCACCTTGCTTGTATTTCAAACCAAATCCGCAAACCCCAGTGGAAACTCTAACAAAAAGTATGAAATTGGACTCTTATGCACTGTTGGTGCATCTGCTGGGTATGGATTGATGCTTTCCCTTACGCAGCTCCTCTTCAAAAGGTTCTGAAAAGGGAAACATTTGCAGTGGTTTTGGAAATGATAATCTATCAGTCACTGGTTGCAACTTGTGCTACCCTGGTTGGGCTTTTTGCTAGTGGAGACTGGAAAGGTCTAAAGAGAGAGATGAAGGACTTTGAACTGGGGGAGTTTCTTTATGTCAGTACTTTAATTTGGGCAGCTATAGCTTGGCAGATTTTCACTTTTGGCACAGTAGGATTAATACATGAAGTGTCTTCCCTGTTCTCCAATGTCATAAGTTCTCTGGGTTTGCCAGTTATTCAGTTCTAGCTGTGATCTTTCCTCATGACGAGATGGACGGGGTAAAGGCGATTGCCATGGTGTTGGCTATTTGGGGATTTATTTCATATTTCTATCAGTACTATCTTGATGATTGTGAATCCAAGGCTGAAAATAGAGACGTCAAAGAAATTTCGATGGTTCCCTTGTTGAAAGAGGTTACTGATGAACAAGATGGGTTTAAGATATCTACTTAAAAGTTCCACTTTCAACAGAAGAAAATGTCCAAACTTAATGACATTGAAGTTATTTTGGTCCTTCTGTTCCTTTATTTCAATGCCAAGAATGAGAAGTTACAATGTACAAATCCATATACCCAAATATGTAGGTAAAACCGTAGCCATTTTATTTCTCCACAAAAAGTGTAAATCACGATTTTGTCTATTCCATCTCCGCAATTATTGTCAGACTCCAGTAAATATAAACTCGACCATTTTTCTCTAGACTAGTCACCCAGTTTGGGTAGAGGTTAGGGCATTGGTAGCAAGCCTTGTGAACTACCCCCCCCCCCCCCCCCCCCCAAACTCTTTCTATCCCTCTTTTACAGCAGGTGACCATGAACAAGATCATTGACCATAAAAATAATGGGACCAAATCAGAGAACAGCTGAGATGTTCAGTCATGCAAAATGAAAACCAATGACTATGGCATGAAAGAGTAGCATGGTTTTGTTCAAGAAGCTTAAAGGGCAAAAATAAAGTCAAAACTGACATAGGTTCATGGAAAATTATGCAACAGAATATATGGCCCAAGGTAAAATATAACAATAAAAAGATTTTTCAAGCCAAACTTAGGATAAGAATTTGTTGAATTCTTCATCACAAATGATAACTACTACAAATATTTTGCCATATATAATGTCACAGGAGTTTAACCAAAAGTGAGTCTTCTTAAATGTTGCAAGACAAAAACACCAAAAAAGAATATGTTACACTGATTTCCCCATACAATCAAAGAAAGAATTACAAGAGAAAGAACTATGAAAGCACATTTACAACCATACAGCCCTCTCAAAAAAGAATAATTAACAGAAATGTATGTTGCACCCTCTCAAAACATATACCTCAGTCAAATTTTGTTAAATAAAAACTATCGAGAAAAGTAAAAGAAAAAAAAAAAGTTTGAATTGTTTATTGCAATAATAGATACACAAATTTGGGCAGAGAAGTTATTTCACTCTAGTACTATCATAACTACAAAATTTCCATGTTGATACAACTATGGTACAAAAATGTTGACATTTTGAGATATCAGCAACCTACATATCTGATCTACGATGCCAAAGCACATTGTATTTAATGTCCTACTGCCAAATGATTCTTTTTCCTTTTATTCAACTAGCAAATTCATATTAGCAAGGAATTAAACTATCCCCAGGATATCTAATCTGGGTGCCTTTTTAAATTGTTCAAAAACATGTGGAAATGTGACATCAGAAAAGGAGAGACAAACAGACAGCCAAAGGAAGAGAATAATGAAAGTTGTGTGATAAAAACAGGACGTGACTAGATTTTGTACAAGAACTTTTCCATCACTCTCAGCTTTAATCAGTCTATATTAAAGCAAAGCACACCTCTGGATTAATTCCTAAAGCAAGGCGGAATAATTCTTTGTTTCCAAAAATGATTGGCATTATGTAAACCAAAATCATAAATTTATCAAAACTCAGGTTTATCTAAACTTACAGTGATAAGTAGTTCTCTCTTCTGCCTGGCTGGGATTCACGACACACAAATTTCACACTTTATAAAAAGTAACACGTGAGCAACTCTACTTGGAGAAATAAAAAATTGTGCTATAGTTACACTTTGACAATGCTGACTGCATTGCAAAAGCCTGGAGGTTGAAGCGAAAGTACCAAGGTCGGCAGCTGAACTCAATCAACTACATGAGACAACCAACATAGTGAGCCCGTGGATATTGTCTCTGTAGTTGTGGCCATTGCACAAAGAACTGATCAGCTATTCGTAACTTGTAAAGAAGAAACCCACTTAATGAAAGTCTTCTCACTCTTGCTATACTCTCAACATAGAAAATTGATGACCATCTAATCCCCACTACCTGCACTTGATGTTAAAGGATGAACTATAATATAACCTTAAATAATTGAAAAATATAGACAAGCAAAAAACAGTGAAAAAGTCTTAATGGAGTGCATCCGCACCTTGAAAAAGAATGCAATTGCACATAGTGGAACACAAGTCCCTGGCCCGTTGCAGAGAATCTGAGGTTACACAAAGGTGATTACAAATTATCATATAATAATTAGATTCATAATGTATATATATGTATGTAGTGCCCAAAACATACATGTATGGAAGTATAAACAAAGGAAAAGAAAATACCACTTGGGGTCTGATTTTGAACATTATCCAGAGTGCATGAGCCGTAGCAATTAAAGTTGTCCAAGCAGAGGTTAAATATGATTGACCAACTTCCCTACTTCGATAGATCTGCATGAACTGGGCAGTTTCTTCCACTTTGACCCCAGTCTGCATTAGAAATCATTCAAAAAAGCAACTTTCATGGACAAACCCGCAACAATCATACGAAAATAAAATGCAAATGCAGTAGGGATCCAGCTCTCGATGAGAAGCACGATATTTGCATACTTGATACATCCCTATGGCAATAAAGGAGAAACACTAACAAACTATGCCCTTTGGATTCTGCTCTTTAACTCATTTAAGTCTCATCCTTTTTCCTTTTCTTTACAGCATTTCACTTCCAAGGAAAAGAAATGCAAATCAACGTAGTGATTTATAAAACGCTAGAGACACTGGATGAAAAACGATACAAGTCACAAACAAATCCAGCAAAGATTGTGTTACGCATTCAACAAATCCAGCAAACGATTACAATACAGCTGTTAATACCCTATCGAATAAGGACGAAACGGAATGGATTCCAAGATAACACAAAGCACTGTAGGACTGAAAACACCAAAGTGCAGAGCAATCAATCACTATGTACCTCATCAGCCAAGGAATTCTCAAGCGCGCGAGCTTTTTGGAGGCTCATATTATCGGTCGCAGCGGCGACATAGAATCTAGGGCTAAACCTCTCCTTTTGCAACACCGACAACAGGTTAATCATCTCCGCCGTGTGACCCCCTACAACGGCAACATCACAAGCCAATAAGAGTTTCCATTGTGAATTGAAATCAAAGCTGGCTCCATGGCTCACCTGAGCCTAAAACAACGAGTGTTCTGAGAGCTCCCGGAGCTTTGGATTGGAGAGGCTTTCCACTCCGGTAGATAACGTAAAGCACGCGAATCAGTATCAAGGTGAGGCTAATCGTGACGAAAGTGACGGTGAATTTTGAAGCCAAGACGGAGAAGCAACAGCCATTGCCTTTGTCCATTGTGTGAACAAATTACAGAATCGCTCCACAAAAATAAGAGAAAAATTAGAACACCAGGAATTCAAAGAATCAAATCCACAATCGTAGAATACCAGTGAACCTGAAAAGTTCAATCGGGTGCCAATCCGTATGTGATTTTCTCGGTGGAAGACTTGTCGGGGGATTTGGATCGTTTGGTGGGCGCGTATTCTCTACGGGAGAGTCCGTTTCTGTTTTGGATAGTCCGTTACATCTGGGCCGTCTGTATGGTCAACGGCACTTGGTGTTGGTGTGGTGGAAATCTTGTGAACGGTCCGTGTAAGAATGTAAACGAACAGAATTATTTATTAATATATTTCAGATCGGCTTTACTAAGCTCGATTTGTACTCAAATCAATTATTATATGAGTTATTTGTAAACACGAAATTAGATTTGATTATTAAACGATACAAATTTGTATAAACTCGGCTCGACTTGTATAAGCTCGTATAACTTTATTTTTATTATTTTTATAATATTATTTTTACTTTTATAATGAGAACATATTAAATATTTAATAAAATAAAAATAAATGTTCTTTGTAATGTAATAATTATAAATTAAATTATTGTAATTGTGAGTTTGTATATTAATATATGTGTTTTTGTGTATATATGAGTGAGTTGATGTGTATGTATATATATGTGTATGTGTATATATATTATATATATATAAGATAAACATATGAAAATGAGACTAGATTATTTAATATTTGAGTTAATTTATTTAATTACTCAAACAATAAATTTTAACCATAATTAAATAATTAATAATTACTATTAATTGTTTTAAAAAAATATTAAACTATCATGACATTTACTTTACATATGGAATGGATAAATTAATTGAGTAGCTCAAGCTCGTTCGAAAAATAAACGAACAAAGCTTGAACAAATTATCTCATTCACTAAAAGCTCGAACTCGGCTCGTGTTCGAAAAAAATTAAACGAACAGAACTTGAACATTCAATACTTAACTCGACTCACATCGATTACAGCCCTAGGTCCGTGGCTTTCTTTTCACGTCTCTCCAACCGGATCGGGATCTACCCCAATTTTCTAACGGCCTATCTTAAAAAAATTTCAAAAAGAATTTTCACTTTTCAAATTCTAGTTAAGTGGATTTTCAGATGTGGCTTATCACTTAAAACAAACCATAATACTATTTTCAAAACACAACACAAATTTCACAAAAAAATAAAATAAAATAAAATAAACGGAAAATGTATGATAAATTTCGAAATAAATGCACAATTTAAAATCAATCACTCACTTTTTATTTTTGAAAATTAAATCCTTGAGTATTCGCGAATTCTAAATTGATCATTCTGTGAATTTTTCGTCTATGTTTCCTGTACACCTTAGTCCCAATTAATAAAATATTATTGTTTATAAATTTGTTTTTTTTTTAAAAAATTAAAAAAAAAAAAAAAAAAAAAAACTAAAACTAATCCCAAAAATTAATTTAAAAAATTGGAGGCAATTCCGCAATTCACCTTTGATTTTTTTTATTTATTTATTTTTTTCAATAATGTTAATCTAAGGATAGATTAGCAATATCATGTTAATATAGTTGAATAGTTGTGTGATATAAAACACTACTTAAACAAATGATTATGTTAACACATTTTTGTAAGAGTAATACTATATATTACACTTTATCTCATTCCATCCTCTAATGCATCATTTTCTCTAGCAATAAAAACAATCGGGAAAAAAAAGGAGAGAGAAAGCAGAGGAAACTGGTTTACTGCTCTAGGTTTTCCGCGCACCCTAGGAGCAAGCATTTTTGCTTCAGCCCGTTCGGACTGTAAGGTTTCCTGACGCCATTGGTCTTCCATACGCCTATTCTTGTGAAATCATCTCTTTTACAGGAAAAGGGCATGGAGAGTTTGGCGCCGATCTCACGATAGTTATTGGGGAATTTCTCCCTTATGGAAGAGGAAAGGCGAGGATCGAGAATTCAAGAGGATGCAATTAGAAGAAGGGGTGACGCGAGGAATGCCTCTTGCTCAGGTTTGGAAACCTTCTTGCTGCAGAGTAGTGGGCAAAGATGTTATCAAATCCACCTTGCTTAGCGAGGCTGGAAACCTACAGGCCCCCTCCACTTTCAAGGTGATTGGCCACAACTTATTATCATTGAGTTTTGCAATTGCATGGGAGCAAATCTAGTGCTCTTGGACCGGACGACCCTGGACCTCACTAAAAGCTCGCGCGCTTGAAAGGATTCCATTTGGTAGTATTGCAGTGGAAGATTGCTGCAATGGTGATCAGAACGTTGCCGACTGCACTTTCGCGTATGTTTCTATCGCGCTTCAACGTTCGCAGGCACGCCATTTTGTTGTGTGTTTGGATGTCCGTTATTCGTCCTCACCTTGTAATTGTTGAGATTGACAGGTACTTGTCAAGCATGTTATTGTAAGGATCATCAGAATAGCTCTGTTGCTTGTTTTGAGGCTGAAGGTTTGAAAGACAGGTAATCTTTGATTGGATTGTGATGGATGGATGTGGTATCGTGTGTTGCGTCAAGGGTCTACTAGTCGTACTGGGTCAAAGACTATCTGTTTCGTGCGATTTTTTTCTCTTAGGCAGTCGAATATGCTACCGGGGAGAAGGAAAAAGGTGAGAATTAAATAGAGGATGTTATAGAAGAGACTAGGAAATACCAATCAAAGAGCCTAAGGTTTTATGTGTAGTGTTGTAGCCGCTTCCTATAGCCTAGATGGGGTAAGTGTTATCATTATATCACAAAATTTCTATGTCTTGTGCACTTACTCATATCTGAGTAGGCGTTGACGTATTCCGTCACTACTATTGCCCCATTCTGTTTTGTGTTTTTCACCTGATTGTGCGGGTGTGCGCCATGAAAGTTGCTTGTTTTGAGAATGGAAACTCCCTCCTATGAGATGCGAGACTGAAGGGAAGGCAACGAGTTGTTGAGAAACCGTCGGCTGCACGGGTCATTGCTACTCGATTCTATGAACAACGAAGCGCTTGGGAGTGGCAGAGGAGGGATGGGAAGAGGTGCAGAGCCAGATCACCAGGCCACAGTACTCGCCACACGGGTTCACCGGGTTAGTGCGGCGGGATGCAATTTCCGATGAGGGGCGGCTCCATGATGAGGGCTGGGCGGAATGACGGCGCTTGGCAGATCCCACGGTTTCAGAGGGCGGAAATTTACGGAAACGTTGCTGGCCCAAAAACATGGAACGGTTGCTGGTGTCACGGCTGGTGGAAACGGCTCTCACAGGATTTCAGGCGGGATGTAGGAGTTGGTCATCATGACATAACCGCTGTGAAGGTATAGAAACTTTAATTTGCTACGGCTCATGCCTCTGTTGACTATGCACAAATCAGGTCTCTCCAAAGTCGGTTATGTCTCATTTTCAAATTGCTTGTATACTGGACTCTGATCAACGAGGAACAGTCTATGGCTAGTTGGTCAGCCAGGGCTACCATTCAACGTGTTATTCAGTCGATGTGATGAATCAATATATCCATCTATGTCTTAAATGAGTATGAAATCTGGTATAAGGAGACATCACCTATGTAGTTGTTTTAACCTTGATTCTCTGCAACGGGCCAGGGATTGTGTTCCACTATGTGCAATTGCATTCTTTTCAAAGTGCGGATGCACCCCATTAAGACTTTTTCACTGTTTTTTGCTGTCTATATTTTCAATTATTAATAATTATATATATTGCGGAAGTATAAATAAAGTAGCAAATGTTCGTATTAATAGGCCGGTAAGTAGGGGAAGGTAGACAATCCGCACAGCAATTTTTTTGTGGGAGTATGCAGGAGTGAGAAATTTCATTAAGTGGGTTTCTTGCGCTTTTAAATAAGTTCCGCGAAGTATAATGTGGTAGACATTCAGTTCTTTGTTGCAATAGGCCTGACCTATCAAATGGAATATAGAGGACATAATACTCACGGGCCACTATTGGTTGGTAGAGGCCTTTGTCTCTCACATGTATATGTTGGTGTAGTATTGACTCCGCTAGTGCTTGGATAGGGGGATCGGTGTCTATACTCCTACCATGGGTTCTGCGCGCGATCCGATTGCAGTGCAAATGCTACTGCGCCATGGGCTGCCTAACGCTACGTACCATCTATTGTTGTTCGCTATCCAAAAGTCTAAGCCTTGCTAGCATCGTACTAACCTGTTTGTAGATCCATCAATGTGATATTTTGGTTCTGTGGCTCAGAATGTCGTGCGGCTATCACAGCTCACACGCAGAAGGTCTTTACTCTAGGATCTTATCGGTGATGCAGTGATAGATAAAACCTGAGTATTGGTCTTGATGTGCTCATTATCACTCCATATGGGTGATTCAAGGCGAAGCGACTGGTACATAGCATGCCAGCATCAGTTTTAGGTGAAGGACGAGAAAGGAGTGTCTATATTCCCGCCTTCGACTTTTAGAGATTTATCTAAAATGTCCTCTAGCCAGGTCAGATGCTATTCGTGTGCTCAGCAAAATTTTCATCTGTGAAAGCGCTAGAGAGGTGACTGTAGAAGTGTATGAGCAGGGAAAATATATAGGAAAAAGTGCAGAGCAGTCATCGCCATAGTTCTAGTATCACAGACTTGTTTATTCTCTAATCCTCTGTGAGACTGGCGTGTGTCATCGTCTCCTGGATCTGACAAAGCCCGTCCAACATTTCCACATGTTTTTTAACTTATAGTGTATACCCTATGAGCTGATAGAACTAGCTCGGGTCTGGGGGTAACGTTTCTAACTTCCGTTCCAAGTACTTGTGTCAGTTGTATAAGGAAATGATAGCTCCCAAAGATATAGTTTATTTTGAATGGTAACAACCATTAGGCAATGTCGAATAATCATGTCGTTTATCATTTTGAAATAAAATATATGCTGTATTTGGCAATTCGCTAGATTACATGTTATGGTAGGTGTTGAGATAGTGTTGTGACAGACATTTTTGATGTGCCAGCTTTGGTTATATCTAACATTGTGGGAAAGGCGGTAGATACACAGATTAACTAGATTCAAAGTTTAGAGTGTAAGGTACAACTCTCTCATCGACATCTAATTTGCTGATGCTAAATTAAAAAATTGCCGGTCCATCTATGTGCATAATTACAGGAATGAGAAATATCAAATACTTACTTGTTCTTTTTTTCTCTTTGTGACCATCCCTGTTTCGATCCGATAGTTTTGTCCGTCAACGACAAAGAGGCCTGGGCATTTTACTGCGCCACCTCTCGCAATTACACCACTCCCCTGGGCTTTGTTAGTGGTGAATTTGAGGGGTGCAACGAACATTTCTGTTTTATTCTTTTTGAGGGGCGATGCTTGGGAGTTATGTTCGAAAAAGATAGTTCATAATTTACAGTCGTGTTGTCTAATGCGCTCCTGTTGCATTGAATTGTATGGGGAAATCAGTGTGTAAATGAATATTCTTTTTTAGTGATTTTAGATATGTGCAAACATTACATGAGAAAGACCAATTTAGGTTATCCTCCAGTGAGCTTGAGGTTTATGCATTATGATCCCTCCATGCGTATCACATGGAATAATTCGTAGTGTTCATTTTGTGATGAGAATTCAACAAATTTGCTACGATAGGATCTCACTAACATATTGGCTTGAAAATTTTTGGACGCTTCGTAGATCGTGGCTAGTCAATTAATATACAATAGTGGTGCGAGGGCCTATCATATTCGGTGATACTGCGGGTCAATTTTCATGAGTACCTATTGATCTGTTCATATGGCAGTAGAAGTTTTTGCTGCATCTACAAAGATTCTTTGCCAACTAACTTCTCTATGATTACTCTCTTTCTGCAATACGCTATACTTCATTGGTTTAATTTCATTTTGCTATTCAAGGAGAAAACTGAAGGTAGCTACGGCGTAGTCTCTGATTATCGTTTGAGTGCACACAATTATTTATGGTCAAATCTTGTTCATGGTACCCTGCGCTAAAAGAGGATACGAAGGAGTTGGGGGGGGCCTGGGCGCGAGGGTGCATAAGGAGGTGGATGGGACGAGGTTGTTAAAAACTCTGGAGAGCAACTGGCACGGCCCAGTGGGGGGGGGGTATATCACAAGGTTTGCATATACATCGCAATGTGCTGTCAAATACGGAAGTACCCAAACTGGGATGAATCAGTCTTTTAGGAAAAGACAAGCTGCCAACATATAGGTCGATGGTCTACATACAAAATAGGGTACGTTA